>SNVD02001615.1:0-153983 GCA_013180625.2 Boswellia sacra
GTAGCTTCTTGGTAACTAATTAATTAACAATATCCGCATACCAAGGGGCTGCTACATGTAGAGACAGCAATTGTTCATCCGGTAAACTTTCTTGTAATGGCAGTACATCCTCGTCATGGACAATGCGACTGAGATGGTCTGCAACTTAGTTTTCACTTCCCTTCTTATCTTTGATCTCCAAGTCAAATTCCTGTAAAAGGAGTATCCAGCTGATAAGCCTTGGTTTTGCATCTTTCTTTGTGAGCAAGTACCTCAAAGCTGCATGATCAGAATAAACGGTTACTTTAGTACCATTCAAATAAGATCGAAACTTTTCTAAAGCAAAAATAACCGCTAGCAGCTCTTTCTCAGTGGTAGAATAATTAAGTTGAGCATTATTTAAAGTCCGAGATGCATAGTAAATGGCATGTGGAATTTTGCCAATTCGTTGACCCAAAACAGCACCCACAACGTAGTCACTTGCATCGCACATGATCTCGAATGGATGATTCCAATTCGGAGATTGGATTACTGGAGCCGAAGTCAATAGTTCCTTCAGTTTCTCAAATGCCTCTTTGCATTTCTCATCAAATTCAAAGGCCACATCATTCTGTAATAATCTGCATAGGGGCAATGCTATCTTCGAGAAATCTTTGATGAATCTACGATAAAAACCTGCATGACCAAGAAACGAACGAATATCCCGCACACTTGTGGGAGGTGGTAAGGAACATATAAGATCTATCTTGGATTTATCAACCTCTATACCCTTAGCAGAAATAACATGTCCCAAAACTATACCCTGATCTACCATAAATGACATTTCTCCCAATTCAGAACAAGGTTAGTTTCTATACATCTTTGAAGTATAAGGGTAAGGTTGTCCAGGCATTTATCAAAAGAATCACCAAAAACACTAAAGTCATCCATAAATACCTCAATAATGTTCTCAACATAATCAGAGAAAATACTTACCATACACCTTTGGAAAGTGGCAGGGGCATTGCAAAGACCGAATGGCATGCGTCGATAGGCAAATGTACCGAATGGGCATGTGAATGTAGTTTTCTCTTGATCCTCAGGGGCAATGACAATCTGATTATATCCTGAATAGCCATCAAGAAAACAATAATGAGAATGACCTGCTAATCTCTCCAGCATTTGATCAATGAATGGCAAAGGAAAGTGATCCTGGCGAGTTGCAGAATTGAGCTTTCGATAATCAATACAAACTCGCCACCCGGTTTGGATACGAGTGGGAACTAGCTCATTATTGTCATTCTTAACCACCGTAACACCAGATTTCTTCGGAACAACTTGGATTGGACTCACCCACTTGCTGTCCGAAATTGGATAAATCACACCCACATCTAACAATTTCAGGATTTCTTTCTTGACAACTTCCATCATGGAGGATTCAACCTCCGCTGTGCTTCTCTAGTGGGCTTGGATCCCTCTTCTAACAAGATGCGGTGCATGCATACGGCTGGACTAATACCTTTGATGTCAGCGACTATCCACCCAATGGCCGTTTTGTGATCTCGGAGCACTCGGATGAGTTTCTCTTCTTGTAATGGTGCAAGACCCTTTGCTATTATGACTGGCAAAGTATCTTTCTCACCTAGGAATACATGCTTCAAATGATCTGGACGAGGCTTAAGCTCCAAGGCAGGTGCTTTCATCACGGAAGGTAGAAGTTTCTCATTAGATAAAGGCAATTCAATGTACGAAACATCAAACCTGTTTGTGGTGATAGCTATAGTCTCATCCAAGCTTTCCACAGCTTCCTCCACTTCTTTAGACACTTGTATCAACTTCCTCGATTCTCTGGAATTTTCTGCCCCTATGTGCTCACTAATGGCTACTTCCAATGCATCCTTGCGAGTTAACTCAAAAAGTTGTTGTGCCAAAGAATCGATAACATCCACTGCAAAAACAGAATGCAAGTCACTAGGGTACCTCATTGCCTCAAAAATATTGAAACGAATCACCTCGCCATCAAACTCCATGGTGAGAGTGCCATCATGAACATCAATCTTCGTTCGGGCAGTTTTCAAGAATGGCCTCCCCAAAAGAATCGGTGTTGGATTGGGAGATGTCTCATCCTCCATTTCCAGAACATAGAAGTCTGCTGGAAAACCAATTGATTTACCTGCACAAGCACATCTTCCACAACTCCTTTGAGATATGCATTAGAACGATCAGCAAGTTGAATTACAATACCAGTTTCCGCAAGGGGTCCAAGATTCAAAGAACCATAAATAGAATATGGCATGACAATAATAGATGCTCCTAAATCTAACATAGCTCTTTCAAACTTGGTATTACCAATAGTGCATGGAATGGTGAACGTACCTGGATCTTTGCATTTCGGAGGAATTTTTCTTTGCAATACAGCTGAAACATTTTCCCCCACACTTACCTTCTCATTTCCTTTCAACTTCCTCTTGTTGGTGCATAACTCTTTGAGAAATTTTGCATAACGAGGCACTTGCTTGATAGCATCCAGAAGTGGTATGTTTACCTCGATCTTGCGAAAAGTTTCAGGATTTCTTGTTCTTGTTCCTCCTTCCTTGATTTTGCAAATCTGCTAGGGAAAGGTGGAGGAGTAACATATGAAGGAATATGGGTTTTAGGATTTACCTTAGAAGATGATGTTTTATTCATGGTGGGAGTGGTGTCATCCCTTCATCAGTTTGTGATTTCTTTGGTGGAATCTCTAATTGCTTCCCACTTCTCAAAGTTACAGCACTAGCATTCTCTCTTGGATTGATCACCGGCTGAGAAGGTAATTTTCCTGAGCTTTGACTCTCAAATTTGCTCATGTTAGTGGCCAATTGTCCCATTTGATTTTCCAGGTTTTGGATACTTGCCCTAGTTTCCTGCTGAAATTGCATTGTGTTAGTGGCAAGTGCTTTAACAATATCCTGGAGAGATATACCTGAATTTTGTGGAGCTGGTTGTGGTGCTGGTTGTGGTTGTGCTTGAAATGGTTGCTGCACCCTTGGTTGATTGAAACCTGGTGGTCGATTTGGTATGGCATTTGGGGCAATTGGTTGATGATTCCCATATCTTAAATTAGGGTGATCTCTCCATCCAGCATTGTAAGTATTGGAGAAAGGGTCATACCTTTGCCTTGGTTGTCCTAGAAATCCACCCATGGCATTGGCTTGTTCTGTATCTCCTTCTTGCAAAGTTGGACACATGTCGGTTGGATGGTCCATGGCAGAACATACTCCACATGCATAAGATTGCTGCATATGTCCTACAGCCATTTTTTTTACAAGAGAGTAAGTTCACAAAGTTGTTGTTCAATGTTTGAAGTACTTACCTCATTTACTCTTTTTGGTAGTTGTGGCTCAAATTGACTGCTGAATTGTTGGGAGTTCGCTGCCATGTCACTAATCAAACGTCTTGCAACGTTCGGTGTTTTATTAACTAGTGCTCCACCACTAGCAGCATCAATGATACTCCTTTCCATTGGTAGAGACCCTCATAGAAATATTGAATTAGGAGTCCATCACTAATTTGGTGGTTTGGACAGCTAGCACATAACCTCTTAAATCTCTCCCAATATTCATGAAGTGATTCTCCATTGTGTTGTCGAATGCCACTAATATCTTTTCTAATATTTGTAACTTTCGAGGCTGGAAAGTATTTCTCCAAAAAGAGTTTACTCATCTCATTCCAAGTGGTAATGGTACCTGGTGGTAGGTAGTATAACCAATCTTTTGCCGAATCTGCTAATGAGAATGGGAAAGCTCTCAATTTAATTTGCTCTTCAGAAACGCCGTTTGGCTTCATACTTGAGCATACCACATGAAATTCTTTGAGGTGTTTGTTCGGATCCTCTCCTGCAAAACCATGAAATGTAGGCAAGAGATGAATCAGTCCAGATTTAAGTTCAAAATCTATCTCAAAATTGGTGCTTATGCATAGCGGTTGTTGATCAATAATTGGAGCCGCTAACTCCTTAAGAGTCTGATCGTTTTCCATCGCCATTGCTTCTGATTCAGATTTGATTGAACTGCAAGAAGATGGGAGGGAAGTATGTCGTGCAAGGTCAAATTCTGGAGGTGGAGTTGAAATTGACCGATTTAGCCTTAAATTCGAGGATTGGAGAAACTCCTTAATTCTCTTAAGTCGTTGATCCGCTTCTCCCTCGGACATAAAAGCCTAAACACAAACAATCAGGAAATAACAATCAAGAATCAGTAGTAAAAACAGAATAACAAATTGATTAGAAAATCAATCCCCGGCAACGGCGCCAAAAACTTGATGCGTTCGAAACTAGCAAGTATACTAGTCGCACAAGTAATAAAGTGATGAGTGAGATATCGTTCCCACGAGGATTGATTCTAATTAAATTTGTTATTTTTCAGCAACAATAAACTAAATATGGGGGGTTTTGTTGAATGATTAATTAAACTGAATACGAAGGCAAATAAAGAATAACACAACACAATATTAAATGAATTGAAAATTCAATGAGAGACACTTGGTTAAGGGTTATTTCTCTGCCACAAGATATGAATTTGTGAATTAACATATAATTGTAATCCAATTACAGCATTGAAGTTATCAACCGTAGATAACAACAAGCTCTGTTATCCCAATCTTTCCTTACTTTGTTGTTAAATAAAACAAGCTCTTTATTTAATCTCTATCCATTAAACAACCTAGAACAAGCTCTCTAAGTTTAATTCAATGGAAGCATTACGATGAGAAAGATAGGTTGATCTAAGCAATAATCACACAAGTTCAGATTATTTAACCTAGGTTGTATTTTCCAATTGCAATCTCTGATCACAATTTTGCTACTAATGATTGGAAATTCATGACAATTACGGATCAAGATTTCTAATCTAGCAATAGACAACAACAGATTATATTCAGTTGGCCATTCCAAATACAATTAGTAAGCAATCATAAGCATTAGATATGGGAAAATACAAGCAACTTCAATTAGAGAATTGGATAACAATTTCTTACACAATCAACTCACAAAATCCATATCAAGGGCTTTGAAATCACCCTCAACCAATTCAGATTTAGTTACACATATTCAATCAGAATAACAAATACAATACAGAGAAATTCCAGAATTGAAAAGGAAAGAAAGAACTTAGCAAATTCTTTGAAAATCTTCTTTGTAGATGAATCTTCTTGGAATTGTAGTTCCTCCTCTTTCAAAATCTTCTTTCTCCTTCAAGAACTCCAAGGGATGAGAGAAATCCAGAAATGCAGCCTCCTCCCACGTTTTCCCCTCTTCAAGTTATGAAAATAAAACCCTAAAATGTGTTTAAATACTCTGCTACAGTAACTTGCTACAGTGCCCCGTATTTAATAACATGCTACAGTGATATATGGAATTACAAATATACACTTCTCATACCATTTTTATCACGACTTTCGGTACACTACATAAATTCGTGAACCGTAAATTTCTCCAGAAAATAGACTTCGAGAGCTTTTCAATGGTATATAGCATGTTATCCGGTTAATTGTATATCGATACAATCAACTCCAAGAAATTGGTTGACTAGCAGAGGTGAAAATGAAGGGTTTTACTCCAATTTTGTGTAAGTTCCTCCAAAACTCCTACAAACATCAAAAACCACACAAAAACATAAAAATACCAAGGAATATAGCAAAGAAACATGGACGAATTGATATGAAAATGATATATAAATAGACACTTATCATGAGTACTTTGCATAATCATCTAGATCATCAAATATTACGTTTGCAGATTCCATGACTGACTCAGTTCGAAGATTATAGACTCGAAAAGTTTTGCTGTTTTATGCATATCCCATAAAAACTCATTCATCACTTCTTAGATCTAATTTGCCTAACGACTCTCTATTATTTAAGATATAACACCTGCATCCAAAAAATGAAAATATTTCAAATTAGGTTTTCTTCATTTCAAAATTTCATGAGGTGTCTAGTTAGTGCCAGGTCTTAGAAAAACTCTATTTGAAATATAACAAGTAATGCTTATTGCTTCAACCCATAGCCTTTTGGTCAAGTTTTTGCTATTGAGCATCACTATAGCCATCTCTTGAAGAGTTCTATTTTTTCTTTCCACAATGCCATTTTGTTGAGGAGTTTTGGAAGTTGAAAATTCATGTTCAATTCCATGATATTTGCAAAAGTCAGCATAGCTAACGTTTTCAAACTCCTTGCCATGATCACTTCTTATTCTCACTATCCTGCCAATGTTCCTGTTTTGCTTATTTTCAAGCTTAACACAAAGATTCCTGAACGCTTCAAAAGTTTTAGATTTTTCTTTAATAAAATCAACTCAAGTATATCTAGAAAAGTCATTCACACAAACAAATATGTATCTCTTACCAGTAATGCTTTCAATTTGCATAAGACCCATAAGATCCATGTGAAGCAAATCAAGTATTTTGGATGTGCTAAGATGTGGAATGGATTTGTGTGCAACATGGTCCACAAATTGCATTAACTTTGTCATCAATTTTAGGAACTCCTTTTACATCACCTAACTTAGTTAATTTAACCAAGTTCTTGTAATTTAAGTGTCCTAATTTTTTATGCCACAATTCTAAATTTGAAATCTTAGCTTGAAATTCAAATTTTACCAAATAACAATTATTCGAAGATCTATTTCCTTCTAAAATGTATTTACCAAAATTGTCTAAAACCATGCATTTGCTTTGTGTGAAATTAACATTAAACTTGTCATCACATATCTGACTGATACTAATCAGATTAGCTTTCAAACCTTCAACCAGCAAGACAGTTTGGAAGTTGGGTAGGCCTTTGACATTCAAAGTGCCTTTGCCAACTATCTTACTCTTTGCTCCATTTCTATAAGTGACGTTTCCTTCCCTGCATGCCTTAAAATCTTTCAAAAACTATTTATTTCCAGTCATGTGCCTCGAACAACCATTGTCAAAATACCACAAATCATTAGAAGAATGCTTAAGTGCAGTAAAAGCAACTTTTCAGACTGTCTTCTCTTTCTTAACCTACTGCAGTTGTATCTGCGATAGCAGTTTGAACTGTTTTGAATTTTTGTGCAAAAGATTCAACAATTTAAAACATCTAGATCTAATATGTCTCTTTTTGCCATAAAAATAGCAAATTAGAATGAATTTTCTTACCTTTTCAGGATTGGATTTGAAAGAGTTTAGAGGGGAAACAAATGCTTCACTGCTTTTTGAACTAGGACTTGACCTTTTTGAGTTAGGTTCATAATTTTTACCTGATGTTGAAGCTTTTACAAACAATATTGTTGATGAGGATGCAACATTAATTACCTTTTGTATACCCCAATCCATGTTTGTTGAAATTGTCTCTTCCAAGACTCAAGACCTGATCAAGTTTAGCTGACCCAATTCTGAGTTGATTAACACATCTTTTACTCTCAATCAGTTCTGTGATACAGTTTTCAGCATAGAATTTTTCACATTTTAGCACTTCAATTTCCTTCTTCAAAGGTTTGATTTCATCTTTCTGACTTAGCCATTCACTATAAAGTGCATTGTAAGTTTCTTACAACTCTTCATAGTATTCTGGATCATTTTCTGTATCTGAATGATCAATATTTGTTCTATAGTGTTATGTTATGTTAGTCGTAACAGATTTTTCTTTGTCAGTTGCAGATGCTGTGAATGCAACGAAATTACTCATGCATTCTTGATCTTCTGAATCAAATTCTGATTCATCACTCCAGGTAGCTGTCAAGCCTTTGTTCTTCTTCTTGAGATTAGCATATTCAGATTGAATATGCCCATAACCAAAACATTCATAACACTGAATCTATCATTTCTTATCAGGCTACTTTGATTCCTTCTTGACATTCTCCTTGTTGAATTTCTTGAACTTGTCTTCGTTTGAATTTGATGGCTTTCCTTGATTCTTTTTCATGAACTTGACATAATTTTTTTATTAGAAAAGCAATCTATTTGGAATTAGTTTCATCAAGTTCATCATTACTTTCATCATCAGATTTTTCAGTTTTAACATTGAATGCAATGCTTTTCTCTTTTTGCTTCCTAGTACTATGATTAATCTCAAAATTTTGGAGAATGCCAATCAATTCATCGACCCTTATCTTATAAGTGTTTTTAACTTCTTCAATGGCTAAAATTTTAGGTTGAAATTTATCTGGAGCATATCTGATTATTTTGCTAACAATTTCTGCATCAGTAAAAGTCTTGCCAAGCATGTATACAGAATTAGTGATGTGACATAGCTTAGAATAAAACTCAGAAATTGACTAATCCTCATGTATCATCAAGTTTTTAAATTGTGAATTCAGTCTCATCAATTTAGATCTTTTAACAGATGTAGTACCTTCATATTTTACCTCAAGAATGTCCCAAGTCTCTTTGGCCACTTTGGACCTTGAAATTTGTCCAAAGTTATTTAAGTCCACAACAGCAAAAATTGTATTAAGAGCCTTTAAGTTCCACCTTGAATGTCAGTATTTTTCATCAGTCTATTTCTCCTCAGGTTTGGGTTCAGAATCACAAAAAAATTCAATTTTGTTAGTAGTGTGCATCCTTTTAGCACACTGGTCCACGCCCTGTCATCAAGAGATTTGATATACATCATGATTCTTACTTTCCAATATATGAATAATTACCATCATCAAGAATAGGTGGATATGTTTCGGATCCTCCATTACGAATAAACTCTATTTCTCCAAATCAACGTGATCTTTTTTTCATTTGTATTCAGTGAACTTGCTATGATACCAATTGTAAGATCAAAAAGTATGAAGTTATGAGTAATATAATAGTAAACTGTAAAAATGGCACGGGAGGATTTTATGTGGTTCGGTTATAAAACCTATATCCACAGATAGCTTTAGAGTTCCAATTCACTAAGTTCTTATTTATACAATCTTTACGATCATTTACAGTGCTGACTCACCCTCACACACTGACTTAATCTTTCTAAAACAAAATCTCCACAAGATCTTAAACTCTAATGACACTGCCCACTCTTTGTCCCTAATAACTTAACAACACACTGTTAAGTAAAACATAACCACGATGTCTGACGCTGAATTACATAAGCACTTAACTCACAACTTCTCTCAAGTGTATACTAACTCAGATAGACCTAATAAAAAATTCATGCACGATTGCAACCTCTTATACATGAATAAAACACTCATAAAATAAAATCGAAGAAGCATTCCAATTTGCGTTGAACCTCTCCTCTTAATTCTTAGAATGCCGTGACATACATACCATCAACCTATAAGTTATGTAAACATAACATTATATATATAATGGGATGCCCGATTATAATCTCTTTAAAATCCTGTAAGAATTTTAATCAAACTCAAATTAGGATAAAGATCAATACAATAGGAGGTGATATAAGTAACTCCTAAATAAAATAGGACACAAATAAATATACTCCTATTTTAACTAGGATACATCAAATAATGTCCTAATCTAAAGAGATTTCATTATGAATCAAATACTTCCTAAATTATACTTCTAGAAATAGAAAAATAAGAAACAATATAACATTCTAGTTTTATAACAAGTTTGTCAAAATTATCATGTGCATGCTACATGCAAGAAGGTCACAAGTTGACACCAACAAGCATATATTCCTATCTTGTAAATCCCAACAAGATAGATTACCAATTTTGTCTAAGCTGCTCTCCATCTGTGCGATCTTTGAGCTTCAACAGCTTGAATTTTCATGTTTCTCAAAGGCCTGCCCAAAGCTTCCTGTCTGTTTATGCACTTTAGTTGGACTCATATCATAGAAAACCGAATGCACAATTTGACCAATCTCTTCCATGCACTCCACGATCTTTACAAGCTCGTCCAAGTACCAAGAAGATGTAGCATAGTTTGTTGAGAAGACAACAATGGAAAACCTTGATTCTTCAATTGCTTTTAGAAGCTCTAGAGAAATGGTTTACCTCTCTTAAGTTTTTGCATTATCTTTGGAAATGATCATCCCTCTTTGCTGCAAAGCTTCAAATAGATGATCAGTGAAGATTTTACGGGTGTCTTCTCCTCTAAAATTAACAAAAACATCATGTTTCCAGCAAGCACCTGCTCTTCATCGCTCTTTAAAGACATTATGGAAAGATAAAATTGATCACCACATTTGCTCTATTTCCTTTTATAAGTCTCATCCCTCGTTCTGCTTAGTCTTCTATTTTTGAATGGAAAGCATGTAGCCAATGCTAAAAGCAATTCATAAAATTAATATAGCTTGTATTTCTATTTGATGATTTAATTAATCAATCGTTCTCTTACACAAGGTCCATTTCCTTAATATCTGACAGAGAGAAAGGGAATCTCTCCCCTTCGGGCTCTTTGCTAGCTTCTTCCCCTAAATATGAGTTGAATTGGGTCAGGTTATGAAATTGCTCATGCTTGATTATTTTCAAGGAAAGGATCAGATTTCTGAATTTTGGATAAATGTTGTGGAGGTCCATACATGAAAGCAGTTAAAACTCTTGTTTACTTTCTTTACTTTCTGTTTTTTTCTTTGGTTGTTAAATTATCCTCCCATTAGCATCTCCTAAACTAAGGGATTAGTGCCAAAATAAATTATATAGAATTCAAGAGTAATACGATGATTGAGATAAATAAGTATGCATCAGTCAAGTTATTCAAATAAAAATAAACTTCAAGATAAGAAAGTGATTAAGTTGATGACCATAATCCGACTAGTTTGGCATTTATGAAATATTGAAGGTTAAAACAATCAATAAAATAAAGAAAGGAAGAAGTATGCATATTATTCTTGGATGCTTTTGCCCTCGATCTTAATCATGGGAACAATTGAATCTCTAGTATCCTTCCTCACTTTCCTTATTATCAGAAGAGCCACTCCCACCATCTATTGTCCTATTATCAATATCAGAGCCAGTTCCACTAGGTCTAGCATCCTCCAACTGAGGTACATCTAAGCCTTGGAATATCTTTTGAATGAATTCTATATCTTTTAACTATACCGTATGAATCCCACACCCCTTAAAATCTGGACCCTTAAAACTCAATTTACCCTTATAAGTACTTGAATCTATGTATTGTAGGGAGTTGACACGTGATAGTAAAAAGACAAGCCATAGAAATTCTGACACTGGCAATTTGTCTCTACATGAATTCCATGTTGTGTCAAAGGTGCCCAAATTTTCGCAAGTTACATTGACATTAAAGTTATAGCTAGGATACATGTCCTCTCTTTCTTTTTTTCTTTTTCGGTCCCTCATACTCCTTGACTCTGAAGCTAGCACAGACAGCCAATCCTAGGAATGTAGGATCATTATTCCAATTTGGAGGTAACTCGATGGTTATCCATTCATTCATAGTTTGAAATGTGAACCAATTTGAAACTGAACTTCTAGGTAGAACAATATCTAACTTTCGCGATTTAGGCGAAGAAGGAGAAGCTTTCTATAACATTAAATTTGTTATGTGAATATTGATCCAAAAACTTAATTAAGCCATAAGCTATAAACTCAATACTGATATTTGAGTCCTATAAGTCCATAAGTAAGAAATTAATTGAGAGATAGCTGAGAAAGGTAACTTATCCATGAGCGGAGAAACTTTGCTAGCCTTGCAATGTGTGGATCATTGCTTTCTTACTTCTTAGAGCATGCAAGGAAAAGTGAGAATATCTCTCGAATCCTACTTTTCACTAAAAAGGGAAGTTGCCGTTTTAGCAATGAGAATGCCACATCGCTATGGCCTTGATTCTCCAACAATTTGAAACAATTGTCAATGAAGAAAGATCGAGACCTTGAGATAGGTAAGCAATCAATGTTTTCAATGATGAATAGTCAACTACATCTAGCCATCTTCTACTTTCGGAAGCTTTGACAAAGTTTGAAGCTTTTTGCAATGTGCCAAATTTAGATGTTCAAGCTTAGAGAGTTGATTAAAGCTTGCAGGTTAGTTACCAAATGCGTTCCCCTTAAGATTCAAGTTCCTCAATGTAGATAAGTTGTCAATATCACTCAAAAATGCACAAAGATTGTAGTAACTTAAATCAAATTCTGTCAAAGACAATAAACTTGCCATTTGGGAAGGTAATGAAAAACTCATGGAAAAGGGCCTCCACCTACTAACAAGGGCTGCAACCATTTCCAGTGCTTGAGAGTTTGTCCCTGGCAACCATGTAATGATAATCTTTTAAGATTCTTTAAAGTCACAATGGATGAAGGTGCCTCCATTATAGGAATTTTACCAGCATAAAGCTCCTCCAAATTTTCACAATCCCCCAGGTTCTCTAGCAAATTGTCAATTTTGGAGCAACTAAGTAGCAAAAGAGCTTTAAGGGATCTCTTTCCAGAGACTATTTTCGGAACACTATGTAGGTTTTCACAGTCTTTGAGGTTTAATAGAGTAGGCTTTTCAAGGTTTCGAATAAAAGGATAAACCTCATATAAGCTTGCATAACCTTCAAGAATAAGCATCTCAAGGTTTGGAAATCCTCTAAAATATGGGATTATGGTCAGCTTTCTTGAGTGACTCAATTTGATGACTTTCAATATCCAAATACTGTTACATACAAACATAAATGAAGATAAAGAAAGAGATTGTAAATGGGGAAAACATATTTAAATTAAGAAATCAAGATTGGTTACTCAATTTGATGACTTTCAACTTATCCAAATACTATTACATACAAACATAAATGAAGATAAAGAAAGAGATTGTGAACGGAGAAACCATATTCAAATTAAGAAATCAAGATTGGTAGGTAACGAATATCATACCACTCTTTCCTTCCAAAATAGTTTAATGACACTATAAAACATATGACATTCAACAAGTTTCTCAGGTTTGAAAGTTGATGGCAATGATTTTAGTGGGTACCCATGTCATTCGAGAATTCGTAATTCATTGGGAAGAAAATGAAACCTTCCAGGAAGATGCACGCTATGGATTTTAGGCAGTCTCAACCTATGCATCTCTAAGAATGCATTAGCTTCCAAAAACATCTCTTTCAATTCAGATGAGCTTAAGTATGTGACTTCAACTGCCTCTGTTCCCTAAACAATAATAAAGAACAAGGATAAGAGAAGTATAGCAAATAATACACACTTACTAATTAATAAAAGCATATCACCTCATTAATATAATCTTTTATGGTAGTTACCTTCTTGTTTATAGCACATGACAGATATCATCGTAAAGCCATAACCTACAACGTTTGCCAAGTTTTTTTGGTGATTATTGGTAAACAATTGTTTGAGCCATTTCTTTTAGCAAACTATGAAGTTGAAAATGATTATGCTCGATTGATACAAGAGATTTATTAGTCAGATTTTTAAGTCCAAGTCTGTGCAAATATCACATGCATCTACTATTTCAATCACTCGGTTTACTTTCTTCGAACTAAACAAACATGAAATATCAAGGAAAATCTTTTTGATCTTCTTCCCCTAGATTTCATACCTTATTTTGAATACCTCAATAATTTCCTCTTTTAAGGTTTCTTCTTTTGAGCCTTTTGAGTGCACTTCTCCTCTCTTTTACACTTTTTCTATATAACTAAGAGCCCAAAACTGCTAGAACTAGTGGAAGGCTGGTAGCATAGCTTACAATTTCCTTTGACAACTTCATATATTCTTCAGCATGAGGGTTTTGCCTAAAGGCATTCAAATTAAAAAGTTTAAGAGCTTTCCCTATTTAAAATCTGAGTCTTGTATATTATATCCACTCTATGGGCATTTAGTAACTGCTCATCTCTTGCCGTTATAATGGATCTAGTTCCTAGAACAAATTGAGGATGAGCGGTAGCCCATTGAGGAGCTTCCTCAGGATCCAGCCAATGACAAGGAGGATGATGCTACGTAGGGAGGTGATTTTGTCTATACCAGAGCACATGATGACGAACTTGGAGCTGATCTTGGTGATGTTTTGGGCAACGATCTTCAGGATGACTAGGATCTGGTGGACTCTTGAGTTTCAGGGAAGTTTTCTAATTATAGCTACCTTTTCTTTGTTTTTTTCTATGCACATTGAGGGCACTATGCTTCTCAAGTTGCAGTTGCATTACTTTATTTTTTGTCAATATTTGTTTTGTGTTTGTATTGTATATAATGTATTTTTTTCATTTAAAAAAAAATTCTTCCTTGCACTGTGATGGCCAATGACCGGATGATGATTGCCTAACATGAATAACTATTAGAAATTGAAAACTTTTGCATGCAAGCTACGGGTTGGACTAAATTAATAGTTTTGTCTTATTTTCGATTCCTTGAACATCATTTGAGCATACTGAGTCATGATCATTGAAATTGGTTGTTAATTCAAAGAAAGCTTAGGAATATAAATGTGTTATTAGATTTCAAAAAGATTCTAGAACTTGCTTGATTGTTGCTTGAGGCGAAATCATAGACAACTCAACATTAGGGAGATGATTTAGGCCATTGGATTGTTTGAGTCTTTCAAGCTAACTCATGATTTAAATTGATCCATAGTTGTCCTCGTTGAGCCTATTGAAGTTTTTTTTTTCTTTGATTAGCCCACTAGATTTATCCCAGCCATATAAAGAATATGTCTAAACAGTGTCCCTTACTCATGAGCATATAAATCTTTTAGAACTTTTGGTAGTTTGTATTAATAAGGATGGATAAGGGGATGGGAGGTGTTTTGATGCAGTTTCAATTCATTGTAGATTTAATTCTTCGCATTATTCTCTCTATATTAAAAAAAAAATTGGATAAGTTGATTTTGTATCCTTTTTAGTTTAAGCCAGAAACCTCTTAGGGATGCCTATTACATGGACTGAAAAGAAAGCTTAATGGAATCAGCATAGCACTATCTAGTTATGAAAAGAAAAAGAAAGAAAGAGAGAATCTTGTAATCAATAAAAAGAGCTGAGAATATGAGGGTGATTCATGTATTTGCTATAACAATAACACAAAAAGGGGAAATGAGATTCGAAGCTTGATAGAGTTGTAATGAAAATATGGGTTGATGAGGGTTGAATGTTTATGGAGTTTTGAGAGATTTTATATGCTTTATGAGTGAATTGAACCGAATAATTTGGCTCTTTCCATACCCTTATTACCGTAGCCATACATTGCAAGCTTTGAGAAGTCCTATTTGATCTTTGATGTTGAGTTGGTCTACATTAGTGGAGAGTAGCATGACTAGCAAGCTTATGGAGTCTTAGTTTTCAGGCAGCAGATAAATATTTTATTTGACTCATTTTGTTGCATAATCTCATTTGAATTGTAATCAATGATGTGAGATTGACTTAGCACACATACACTCGAGAAATTAGAAATGGACCTGACTAATTTCAAGAAGAATCTTAGATGGTTTGCGAGTTTGAAATTTCTCTTGAGTTATAAATGATGCAATTTTTTAGGCCAATCACAGTATAAGCTTGACTTTGAAGAAGTAACTTTTGTTTTAACTATACTTGTTTTTTTTAATTGTTTTTGTTTTGCTTGAGGACTAGCAAAATATTAAGTTTGGGGTTATTTGTTAGTGAATTTTTTTACTAATTTATTTACCTTATATCTAATTTTTAATTAGTTTTTGAGCAAAATAAGAAAAAAAATAATGTGCTATTTTGGTTAATGGCAAATTTTTGGAATAGAATTTGATTCATAATAAAGCACAACGAAAATATGTGTAAAAAGGGCTAAAAGAAGATAAGTTTGGGTCTCCAAATCAAAGACTTGGAGCTCCAGCGCCAGTCAGATGGTGCAACAGTGCAAGATCCAAAAAAAAAAAGCTTCAGGAACCAGAATCCTGGCGCTCCAGCGCAAGAAAGGTGGCGTCGCGATGGAAGATCAAAAAAACCAGAAAAAAACTGAGACATCATGCTCCTGCCAAGTCCATCCGTGCTCCTGTGCAAAGCGATTCTCGAAATTTCATAATTCCTATTTCAATTTGGCTTTGAATTCTTTCTCTCGTAGAATACAAATAGATGTATTTTAGGACTTCTTTAGGGTATCAAAGGCATCATTGGAGGTCTTAGGAGGCAAGAAAGCATACTACAGCCCTGGGAGGCTCAGTTCAAGAGTGAATCTTGAAGGAAACTTCAAAATTTCTAGTTCTTTTTTTTCCTCTGCACTCAATGATTTCTACTCGATTTTGTGTTGTTTTTCTTTACATTATGAACTAAATTTCTTTTTCTAGGGTTAGGATATAGCCAGGTTTGATACTCCAATTATTCAATTCAATATATTGATATTTATTCAATCCTTGTTGAGTGAATTATTTATGTGTTTAATGCTTGTAATTGTCTGACCAACTATTGTATGATTTGAGATATAAATTAGACTAAGAAGTTGATTTATATTAGTCCTTGAGTGATTCACCATAAATTCACATGAGATAGAAATATAATTGTGATTTGTGCAACCTTATATAATTTCTTGTGCTTAATGGATAATTACAGGTTGTTAGATGAGTCAGAGATGTGATTCTCCCTATAATTATACATTGTTATTGCTCAAGAAAGAATAACAAATACCTTAGAGAAATTGATTGGCAACAAGATTGATGAACATTAATTAAATTAGATTGAATAATAGAGCGAATAACTTAGGTGAAACCTGATACCTTAGAGCTTAATTCATTGAATTTGTCTTAATTTAGTTTAGATATTGTTTTTCTTTGCTTAGTGTTAAATTTTATTCCAATTATTTAGTTAATTAATTCTTGTAAGTCTATTATTTAAATTTTATTATTCAAATAAAATCATAGTTAGATCTAGTTTAGTAATTAATAACTAATCCTTGGGGGAACGATACTTACTCATCATTATATTAATTATTACGATTCTGTATACTTGCGGATTTTTACATAAGAACATATATATAAGATAAACCTATGCGAGGAATCAAATTCAGGACCGTGCGTCTAACTACACAATCTTTGGTTCGCCTGTACTACTAGGCTAGATCATCGTAGGTCATACATACATACACGGTGTGTGTGTATATATAATAATAATAGTAATAATAATAATAAAGCCAAATCAAAGACTAAGTAGTACAACAATGGATATCCCATGCGCCTAAAAATTTGTCCTAGATACATATACCATAAACTATGAAAATCATCTTATAACTTCGGGATACCCCTTTTTTTTTGAACTTCCTAATGAAAATTCAATTCAATCAAGACTACTTTCTCTTATAATATTATACAGAATTTTATATAGAGCTCTTAACTTAGTTTAATTAACCTGCAAGAGAAAATGCAAGCACAGCTGAAGCCAACCAAACTTTATTTGAAGAATAGTGAGATGGAGCAATGCTAGGACTTGCGGTTGGTGTGGAACCCGATGATGTTGATGTTCCAGGAGATGATGATGGACTCCCACTTGGGCTCTGAGAAGCTCCAGGAGCTGAGGCTGGACTCCCATCAGGGCTTGGAGAACCACTAACCATGATATCAACCTTTTGTCCCTGCTGGCAATGACCCGGGATTCCGCAAAGGAAGAAATGGTGGCCAGCCGACTTCAGAGTGACCGAATCAGAGCCTGAGGTGTACGAGGCAATCGGAGAAGCCGCGTTGCATGACTGATAATCATTCTGGCTCACTTCCTTCACGTCGTGCATCTCTTTGTTGTACTTGAAAACAATGGTATCACCAACTTGGAATTGCTTCCCATCTGCCCATTTCTTGTAATCAATGTTGCCCTTTGTAGTCCAGCCAGCAGAGTCTCCCACTATGTATTCAGCTGCCATAGACGATCCAAAGAGAGCCATGATTGTGAAGATAGTCAAAGCATTCTTAGCCATCTCCATTGCCGTAATGCCGTGTAGCCAAATTGAGAACTTTCTGAGAAAGATTGAGAGTTTATGTAGGTTTAATACCTGTTTTTTGATCATTCATTGATGTTTATATTTAGCTTGTGGTGATGTTTATATTTAGCTTGTGGTCGGTATTTTGTTCCTGTAACCAATGGATGACAACGAATTCTAACAAAATTAACCCGAAAATTTTTTGAAGGACAGTTTCAAACAGTAATAAGATGTATAACTTAAATGTACTAAAGATAAAATTATTGAACAGTAATTATTAGCCGGACAGTTTTAAAGATAAGATCAAACCCATTTGATATACACTTAATTTTCAAAAGGGTTGGTGGGTTCGGATCCTTTGCCTTAATTTTTTTTTTTAGTTAAAATTGTAACATGAAGTTTCTAATAATTAATTAATGTTAATTTAATGTCATAAAGATTTATAAAGTTGATAATATTAAATATGACTTTTTTATTTTTTCTTATCTTACCCATGGGATCTAACAGGTGATATGCTCACTTTTCATAAATTATGATCATCTAAAAGCTTTAGCTAGAGCAAGAAAATAAAATGATACAAAACAAGTAGCAACACATTGTTACAATTAAATAAGCCGTGATAGACCCAAGATTTAAAGTTTAGGACTTCAACACAATCGGGAACAAAAATAAAATTTTTATTAAAAATTTGTAATATATAAAGGAAAAAAATTGTTATAATTTTTAGATTAGTTAATCATCAAATTAAGAATCTAGAATTTGACTTTCTTTTAATCTTCTAAATAGATATAAATCAAATAATATAAATAAATATCTGTCAATAAAACATATTCATGTAGATTTTTATTTTTATTTTTTTAAATTCTATTTTAAGAAAACATTATAAATTCTCAAATAAACTATGGAAAAGAAATATAATTATAAAGCTTAAGTAAAATAATTAAAAATTGAGTATATTATACAAATATCTAAACTTACATGTTTAATACAATAGTCTTTTTTATTAAAAAAATAATGCGAATAAACAAAAGGTAAATAAATCATTCTTGTCTCATTTCTCTATTTAATAAAGTTCGAAAAGAATATATTTAATTAGTTAATTATTGAAATAAAGATTGTTGAACCATAGACATGATATAGAAGTTGTGCTATTATCGAAAAAATTACAAAAATGGAAGAAGCTAAGATAAATTTTATCACAAAACACTTGAAAGGTTATGGGTTTTAGGAGATCTGTGAAAGATCTAGAGGGGCCCAAAAATGTTTTCATTTAGAAAGCCTTTACATAAGGGGTTAATTCAGAATTTTTCAAAACCTGGAGGGCCCAGGCGGCTAGCCCATTGTATAGCTCCACCAGTGAACGTAAGTATAGCAAATAAAGTGAGGAAAAACAGTTTCCTTAAAAGTTGAAATTACAGCATAAAGTAAACGATTATCTATACAATCTGTTCATGTTCACACTATTAAACCTTAGTAGCGGCTGGACATCCATTGAGAGTGTAGGGTTGATCATCTCCAAGTAAGTCCCACTTGAGGTTGAACTGAAATCCGAATTCTCAGTTGATTCTTACAGGTCGATTTCCACCTGTTTTTTATACGCAAATGAACACTTTTTTGACATCCTGATCCCTTCCAACCCCATTGTAACTTCTCTCATTGATGGCCTTTTCCTCCCTATAAAGTCCAAACATCTTTTTGCAAGGACAACAACTTTGATTACCTCTTCAATCCTATCTTCCTTTGCAACTTGAGCATCAAGGATATTAGTTAAATGGTTTTCCTCCAACGATGAAACGAAATAATCGACTAAACCTATTTTTTCCTCTCACCCAACTGACAATATTGGCTTCTGCCCAGTTAGAAGATCTAAGAGAACTACCCCAAAGCTGTCGACATCACTTTTTTTGGTGAATTGGCTTGACTGGAAGTACTCAGGATCAATGTAGCCAAAGGTACCTTTCACTTGTGTAGTTAAGTGAGTTTGATCAAGAGCAATTGACTTTGAGGTTCCAAAATCAAATAATTTTGCTCAGAATTTCCATCCAATAGAATGTTGGAAGACTTAACATCCCTATGATAAATAAGGACAGAAGCAGTAGAATGCAAATATGCAATTAAAATTACAACTTCTGTAGCTACACGCAATCGAATTTCCCATGACATTGGAAATTCCTCTATTTGGTCATGAATAACATGGGAGAGAGTTCCATTTGGAATGAACTCACAAACAAGTATAGGAACTTCAGTGTTCAAGCAATAACCTAACAACTTAACAACATTTCTATGATCCATTTGTGAGAGAACAACAACCTCATTAATGAACTGCTCGACCTGCCCCTCATCCATTAGCTTGGATATTTTAATTGCTGCAAGTCTCGCGTCAGTTAGCATACCTTTATAAACTTTGCCTTGCCCACCCGACCACGAATTCTATTCTCATTACATTTGTCTGTCGCAATTTCAAGTTCTGTTGAAGTAAAAAGTTTGAATTTCTCCATGCTACCTTCATTTGAAACAGCTTTTGATGAAACAACAAACCACCATTGCGTTTAAAGAATTTTTCTTTGAGCTTAATGATTTTTCTTCTTTGCAAAACTTTGTAAGACCATAAAGCTCCGAGAATTATGAACAGAAGTCCAACACCTATGCTGGTACCTGCCATAAGGAAATATATAAAGGTGAGTTTCAGTGACACGACCCGCTCCTAGTTACCACGAGCAAATCGTGCCTAAAACTGTGTTAAGAAAATAACTTATTAAAATATGTCTTTTTTAACAAAATTTGGTAGAGTCTCTTCTGCATTTTGGGCTAAACCACCTAGCAAAACACAATTTTTTTTAACACTTTTATAATATTTCATACATCACAGACTTCTTATTGGGACATTAGGTCCTCAAATAAAACATTTGTCTCCCAAAGCAGCCGACATAGTAAACCATGGCTTATGGCCTCAAATATAATTAATTTACATTTCAAATATTTATAATCAGGATTTTAATCATCCCAAAATAATGAAACAAAATATCAAAAAGAATGCTATCAAAGCATCATGAAGCGGCCAACCTCAAGCAGCTAATGGCGCTCCGACTGAACACTGCAATCTCTTGTGGGGTAGGGGGTGGGTTTAAAAAAAAAAAAAAGAAAAAAGGGTAAGTATAACCTCAGTGAGTGGCGTAAGGTCATTAAAATAATTAAAATTTGCATAAAATAAAATAATACATCATAAAAATTAATAATCAAAATTTTGCTTTACTAACATTGTTTAAGAAACTATGTAAAAAGGATACAAAACAAGGAAACAAGTCTTTAAATCATTTTATGCGTTTCACATACTCTAAATGTTAATATGAAAATCTTCTAAACATTTCTACTTGCATTTAACATTCAAATCTGATAAACGAGTTAAGCTTCTAAATATCATGAAGACTATTTCATATTTTAATTTCTAAATCATCATAGTTTCACTAATCAAGTACCAAAAACTAATCTAGCTGATCATGACCTGGTAGGGCCAGGGTCGCTTAGGCCAAGCTAATCACTATAATGGCCATACGCATGCACAGAGTTACCCCTAAAGGGCTAAACGCCCAGATCACACAACCTAAAATCTTTACGTGTGCTGAACGGGTCCCAAAAAATCTATCTATCTACTAACTAAATGAATCGAGTAAGTACTGGCCTAGTAAAACATAATTTCAATTCCTTACTTTAGAGTCGTATCATTATTTTAGAGATAATTTAGGAAACTTCTTTACTTTTAAATCTCTAAAATATTAAACCATTCTTTCTAATAAACTAAATAGACAATATTTGGTAAATTATAAAATATGCTTCATAGATAAATAAAGAAAATGGCTTACTAAACACAATAAAGCTGTGCTAACATTTATAAAAATAGAAATTTGAAATTTATAATTCAAATCTTTATAAAAACACATTTTTCCCGCTCACAATCTTGGGGATCAACTTGTGTGGCAACCCATTTCCTGATCGGATTCAGATCCGGACTTAAAACCATAGTCTCACCTAAGAGAAAAGCAAAGTAAAACTCTTTAACAGCACCAAATAACATATTTAGACAAAACCCCAAATTTTCCACTTGTAGGATTCTTGGTAAAATAACACAAAAATTGAAAATCCATCGAATGGCACTTCCAAAAGTTAAAAGTGACTAGGAAAATCACTAATTTTCCACACGAATACAAGTCTAAGGAATAATTGTAAAAATCTAAATTAGGAAAAATTTGGGTAAATGGGTTTATTCTAAATTGTATCAATTACATATTAATTCTCCTAATTGAATAAGAGAGTATCTAATTTCCATCAAAATTCGAGATATTCAAACCCAAATAAGCAAAGAAATCTCTTTCTCTCTCTAATTTCTATCTCTACATAATTTCCCATTTGTCAATAATTCCTCTCTAATGTATATCTAAAGGTAAAAATCAAAATATGCAATTAATTTAACTAGGAGGTGGATGAATTACCTCAAAAAGCCCTCCAAAACCAAGAAAAATTTCCACCTCTCAAGCCTTTCTTCATCCTTCTCACGTCTCCCCCTTTCTGCCTTCCCCTTTTTTTTCTAATTAATTCCTAATATAAATGCATGGAAACTTCCAATGGGCCATTTATCAATTTCAAACTTGGGCCAAGGCTTAGTTAATTTCATTAGGTCATGGGCCAATACAACACTCCCCCCTAAAAGCAATTCTGTCCTCAAAAGTACAAACCTGAAAAGAAAAGATGCAGGTATTGAGCTCGTATAACGTTCTCTCGCTCCTAAGTAGCTTCTTCCTTCGAGTGATTTTACCACCACACCTTAACCAGTGGAATAGTCTTGGCACGAAGCACTTGTTTTTTCCATTGTATTATCTTTAAAGGTCCTTCTTCATAAGTCAAGTCCTCTTTCAACTAAACCGGTTGTTGTTGAAGGATATGGCTTGGATCATACACATACTTACAGAGCATGGAGACATGGAACACATTTTATATCTTAGACAACTCTGGAGGTAAAGCTAAACGATAAGCAATTATGCCCATGCACTCTATAATCTCATAAGGCCCAATATAGCATGGGCTTAGTTTCCCACATTTACCAAAACGAAGCAACTCCTTCTACAGATATATCTTCAAGAACACCTTATCTCTTGCTTGAAATTCTAGATCTCTCATATGCTTATTAGCATAGCTCTTCTATCAGTCTTAAGCTGCCTTCATCTTATTTCTAATGATAGATAACTATCTTTTCATTTGTATCCTACACAAGCTCTGGTCCCAACAATCTCCTCTCACCTACTTCATCCTAGCATACTAGTGTTCTACACTTCCTCCCATAGGTGACATTTCAATATTAGACTGATAATTGTTATTATAAGTAAACTTTATTAGAGGCAAATAAACATCCCAATTTCCTTTAAACTCCAATACACAAGCTCTAAATATGTCTTCAAAAGTTTGAATAGTATGCTCAGATTGACCATCTGTTTGTGGATGAAAAGCTGTATTGAAATTCATTCTTGTGCCTAAAGCCTTTTGCAAGCTAGGCCAAAATCTAGAAGTGAAACGTGGATCTCTATACAATATTATTGAAACAGGTGCACTATGAAGATGCACTATCTCTTCCATATAGATACTAGCTAACCTATTCAATGAATAAGTAGCTTTGATAGGTAAAAAGTATGCAGATTTTGTAAGGCGATCTACCATCATCCAAATACTATCATGACCAGTCATAGCACGTGGAAGTCCTACCACAAAATCCATGGTAATGTGTTCCCATTTTCACTCAGTGATAGAAAGTGGTTAAGAGAGTCCCGCAGATTTCTGGTGCTCAGCCTTAATTTATTGACAAACTAAACATCGAGACACAAATTCTACAATTTTTCGTTTCATACACGTTCTCTCAAAGTGCGATGCATCTTAGTAATTCATAGATGCATTGCATAAGCTGAAAAATGAGCTTCATCTATAATCTCTTTTTTTAATTCTTCAATATTGGGCACACAAAATCTATTTTTCATAACTAATGCTCCATCATCTTTATACACAAAGTCTGTTCGTAAGCCTTTCTTCCCCTCTTCTATGAATTTTATCAATTGAGAATCTTGTACTTGTGCATCTCTAACTTTATCAATTAAAGTAGGTCTAACATGGAAATAAGCTAGTAGCACACTATAGTCATTTACTGCTAACTCAATGCTCAAAAACCTCAACTTAATAAAGGTAGATATGTTACACATAAATGAGCTATAGAGCTTGAGGATTTTCAGTTGAGTACATCTGCTACCACATTTGTTTTACCTGGGTGATAGTCAGTTGTGCAGTCATAATCCTTGATAAGCTTGACTACCTCTTCTATGTAAGATTCAATTCTTTTTAGGTAAATAAATACTTAAGGCTCTTATGATCTGTGTAAATTTGACATGTTGCCCCACATAAGTTATGTCGCCAAGTCTTGAATGCAAATAGAATTGCTACCAACTCTAAGTCATAGGTGGGATAATTTTGTTCATGCGTCTTTAGTTGTCTTGAAGCATAAGCTATCATCTTCCCCTATTGCATCTAACCAATCGTTGTCTCTACGCATCACTATAAATTATAAACCCCTCATTACCTGATGGAAAAGTATGTATCGATGCAGAAGTTAATCGCATTTTGAGCTCTTGAAAACACTGCTCACAATCATCTATCCACTCAAACTTCACCTTCTTACAAGTTAATTGTGTTAATGGGACAAAAATTTTGGAAACCCTCACTAAATCTCCTATAATAACCTACCAAGCCAAGGAAACTTCTGACTTTTGTTACATTAGTGAGTCGCTCCCGTTTAACAATAACTTCTACCTTTTGAGGATCTACATATACCCCTTTAGCTGATATCACATGACCCAAAAAATTCAACTTTGTCTAGCCAAAATTGACACTTGCTAAATTTGGCATAAAGTGTTTCTCCCTTAAGGTTTGTAAAACTATCTTCAAATGTTCTGCATGCTTCTCCTTGTCTCGAGAATACACCAATATATCATCAATAAAAATGATAATAAAGCGATCCAAATAAGGATGAAATACACGGTTCATGAGGTCCATGAAAGCTGCTGGAGCATTAGTCAACCCAAACGACATTACACGAAATTCATAGTGTCCATAATGAGTTCTGAAAGTAGTCTTAGGTATATCGACTTCTCTAATCTTGAGTTGATGGTAGCCTGAGCGTAAATCTATCTTAGAGAAAACCTTGCACCTTGCAACTGATCAAACAAATCATCAATATGAGGAAGAGGATACTTTTTATGAATGGTCATCTTATTCAACTGTCAGTAGTCTACGCATAACCGCATTATTCTATCCTTCTTTTTAATAAACAAAGCTGGTGGTCCCTACAGCGAAACACTAGGTCTAATAAACCCCTTATGAACCAGCTCTTGCAACTAAACTTTTAACTCCTTTAATTCTGATAGAACCATTCTGTACAGTGCCATGGAAATAGGAGTGGCGCCCTGATCTAAGTCTATTATGAATTCAACCTCCCTATCTGACGGTAATCCAAGTAAGTCTTCTGGAAACACATTAGGGAAATCTTGCACTATAGTAATATCTTCTATCTTTGCTTCACCCACTGAAGTGTCGATCGCATGAGCTAGATAGGCTAAACATCCCTTTTCAAGTAAATATTTAGCATCAAGGGTAGATATTACACAAGTAGGAAGGATACATCGATCTTCACAAAAAGCAAATTCATGTGTTTCAGGTTTTCTAAACACTACCTCCTTCCTGAAGCAATCTACAGATGCATGGTGGGTAGCAAGCCAATCCATTCCTAAATCACATCAAAGTCCCAGATATCTAAAGGAATTAAGTTTGCTAATAGATCATGATCACCCACTTTCACAATGCAATCTTTACAAACATTTCCTACCAAGATGGAATCCTTAATAGGTATGGCTATTACTAAAGTATGCTCCAACGATTTCAAATCTCTATCAGCATGCATAGCAAACATATAGGAAACAAAGGAATATATAGATCCAAGATTAATCAAAATGAGGGCCTTATGAGCAAAGATAGTCAACGTACCAATAAACAACTCTGGCGTGGCCTGTGCTTGTTGTTGAGTCATGGCAAAGACTTGTGCCTATCGAGCTGGCTGACTACCCTATTGATTGTCACTATTTCTTGGGGGTATTAATCTGATTTCTAGCTAAAGAAATAAATGTCCTTGTTTGAAGTCTCGTAGGCCCACCATCTTTCTGAATAAAACTATTACCTTGAGTTAAAGTAGGACAAAATTTTTGATATACCCTTTCTGACCACAATGATAACACCAAGGTTTACCAAATCGAGACTCTTCCTTATGAAGTTTGCCACAAGTCTCACATAATGGATATGGAGTTATTCTGGATTGGTCATCATGTTGTTTGTTTCCCTTTCTACCAAACCGGTGATCCCTAGAATTACTTCCCATAGATTATTACGTAGATCCCTGATCAAAACTCTGTCTTTGCCCCTCTAGTGAACCCTTTCTCTGAATGCTGTTGTAACTATCAGAATAAGCTGAATAACTGCCCCCTCTCTTGCTTGGTCTATGGCTAAAACTATTAACTGGCCAACTCTGATGACGTTTATGGCTTGAATCACCTCAGATAGCATCCCCCAAATTCCTCTCAACTTTTGTAGCAGCTTTTACTAACTTGCAAAACTCATTATAAATATTAGTAGCAATTACAACTCTGATTTATCTACGCAATCCTTTTTTAACATTTTGCACCTTTCCTTCTCATCAACCATAATAGAAGGGGTAAACCTGGAGAGCTCTAGAATTTCTTCTCATGCTCCTTCATAGATCTCGACACTTGAACCAACCTCAAAGACTCATTGCGCTTGATGTCTTTGCACACAGCAAGAAAGTAGTGATCAAAGAACCTTTTTGGACGTAGCCCAAGTAATAACTTCATGTAATGGATAAAGGCGCTAAATTGACTCCCACTAATGATATGCTCCACCCTCACGCAAAAATGTAGCCAAAAGTATCCTCTGCTCATCAACACACCCCATAACCCCAAAGATACGCTCTAACATGCGCAACCAAGCCTTTACACCCAGAGGATCAACATCACCATCAAAGCTTTGACCACCTAACATCCTAACTCGCTCAATAATATTCTTTTTTCTAACACGGCCTTGATTTTGAGTCAGTGGTAACAAGTTGGGCAAGTGCATCTACTGAGTGTATAATGATAGGAAGATTACGGTGGTTCCTATTCTCATTCCCTCTCGTATTAGACTGTTCTTCATCTCCATGGTTTTCTTCATTTTCCCCTCACCTTCAGGTGTTGGTGGTAAAGGATTTGTAGTTTGGTTCAGTCCACCCATGACCCTATTACGAAGCCTGCCTATATGTTGGCTCATGATGATGCCTATAAAATGTAACGCTTCTTCATCATTACAAAATCATGCATATGCAAACAAAAAAGAGAGTTACCAGAATCTTAAAAACCATGCTCTGATACCTAGTTAACATGACTCGCTCCTAGCGAACACGAGCGAATCGTGCCTAAAACTGTGCTAAGAAAACAATTTATTAAAATATGTCTTTTTTAAGAAAATTTGGCAGTCTCCCCTACATTTTGGGTAAACCTCATAGCGAAACACATAATTTTTTAACACTTCTATAATATTTCATACATCCTTCTTGAGACCCTAGATCCTCAAATAAAACATTTGTCTCTTAAAATAGCCTAGCAAACTATGGCCTCTGACCTCAAATATAATTAATTTGCATTCAAAAATTTATAATCAAGATTTTTAATACAAGTTTCCTAAAAAACTTTTGCATGATAAGTAAGCAAAAAGTTTTAAGAGGAAACTAAAAAAAATCCTTGACGTATATACAGTAGCAGAAAAATACATATACAAAAGATCATCCCAAAATAATGAAACAAACTATGAAAAAGAATGCTATCAAAGCATCATCAAGTGGCCAACCTCAAGTAGCTAATGGCACTCCAACTGAACACTGTAATCTCCTTTTTTTTTTGGAGGAGGGGCGAGGGGGTTGGGTTATGGAGGGAGAAGAAGGTTTTTTTTTTAAAAAAAAAGAACAAGAAAAATGGAAGGTTAAAAAAAAGGGTGAGTATAACCTCATTGAGTGGGGTAGGGTCATTAAAATAATTAAAATTTGTATAAAATAAAATAATACATCGTAACAATTAATAATTAAAATTTTGCTTTATTAACATTGTTTAGGAAACTATTAGAAAGGATACAAAACAAGGAAACAAGTCTTTAAATCATTTATATACCATTCACATACTCTAAATGTTAATATAAAAATCTTCTAAACATTTATGCTTGCATTTAGCATTCGAATCTGATAAACAAGTTAAGCTTCTAAATCTCATGAAAACCATTTCACATTTTAATTTATAAATCATTATAGTTTCACTAATCAAGTACCCAAACTAATCTGACTAATCATGACCTAGCCAGGCTATGATCGATCAGGCCAAGCTAATCACTATAATGGTCATACGAATGCATAGAGCTAGCTCCAAAGGGCTAAGCGCTAAGATCACACAACCCAAAGCCTTTATTTGTGTTTGAACGGGTCCCAAAAACATCTATCTGTCTACTAACTAAATCAATTGGGCATCAGCTTATTAAAACATAATTTCAATTCTTTGCTTTAGAGTCATATCATTATTTTAGAGATAATTTCGGAAACTTGTTTTACTTTTAAATCTCTAAAATATTAAACCATTCTTTCTAATAAACTAAATAGACAACATTTGGTAAATTATAAAATATGCTTCATAGATAAATTTAAAAAATAGCTTACTAAATACAATAAAGTCTTGCTAACATGTATAAAAATAGAAATTTGAAATTTATAATTCAAATCTTTATAAAAACACATTTATGCACTCACAATCTTAGAGATCAACTTGTGTAGCGACCCCTTTCTCGATCAGATTCAGATCCAGACTTGAAACCATAGTCTCACCTAAGAGAAAAGGGAAGGAAAACTCTTTAATAGCACCAAATAACATATTTAGACAAAAACCCAAATTTCCCACTTGTAGGATTCTTGGTAAAATAACACAAAAATTGAAAATCCATCAAATGGCACTTCCAAAAGTTAAAAGTGACTAGGAAAATCACTAATTTTTTCATGCAAATACAAGTCTAAGGAATAATTGTAAAAATCTAAATTAGGGAAAATTTAGGCAAATGGGTTTATTCTAAATT
Source organism: Boswellia sacra (assembly GCA_013180625.2). NCBI lineage: Eukaryota > Viridiplantae > Streptophyta > Magnoliopsida > Sapindales > Burseraceae > Boswellia > Boswellia sacra. The sequence goes on from SNVD02001615.1 coordinate 28,973, forward strand.
TTACCAATTACATATTAATTCTTCTAATTGAATAAGAGAGTATATAATTTCCATCAAAATACAAGAAATTCAAACCTAAATAAGCAAAGAAATTTCCTTTCTCTCTCTAATTTCTCTCTCCAGACAATTTCCCACTTCTCAATAATTCCTCTCTAATGCATATCTAAAGGTAAAAATCAAAATACGCAATTAATTTAACTAGGAGGTGGATGAATTACCTCAAAAAGCCCTTCAAAACCAAGAAAAATTTCCACCTCTCAAGCCTTTCTTCGTCCTTCTCACGTCTCCCTCTCTTTGCCTTCCCTTTCTTTTTGTTTCTAATTTGTTTCCAATTAATTCCTAACATAAATGCATGGAAAAATGAAAAAATAAAAAAAGAGTTGTGGGTTGAGCTAGATTCTAACTTCCAATGGGCTATTATTAATTTCAAACTTAAGCCAAGGCTTATTTAACTTGAAAAGGTCATGGGCCAATACATTAAGTTTGTTAACCTTGCGAGATCTGATGTCAATCTTTTTCAACCATCAGAATTAAAATGCAAAACAAAAATAATACTTTACCTGTAAGAGCCGGTATCACCCGAGATTTCTTTTGGGAAAATTGAGAAAATAGACAAAATTAGAAACCTTTGTTGAAATTTAGACACGTTCTCAAAAAATTTTATGCCATAGACACTTTCTTGATAAAAAGACCCAATTACCCTTATTTTTCAATTTTTTTCCAAAGGCTCATTTCTGAAACCCATCTCCCTCTCTTAGTTCCTTTCATGTCTGTCTGTCTTTACAGTCTCTGCAGCAGCTAAACTAAGTGGAAAGCATGTCTAGTACAAACTAATGTGATTTTTGTAGGTTAATGTGTGTGAAAGCCATTGAAACGAGTTATGAATTCAGTGTTATTTCTCTGTCTTCAGATGACCGAAACCCATCTCCCTCTCTTCAGATTTGATTTAATTTTTAGGAAATTTGAATTCGAGATTTGAGCTTCCGAAGGATTTGTGAACTGATTTAAGGATAAATAGAGTCTTATAATGTAATTTTTATAGGTTAATGCGTGTGAAAACTGATGAAAAGAGTTGTGAATCCAGCGTTACATCGCGAAGAAGAAGACACTCGACACTCGAAAACAACCTGTCGAGTCATGTCGAGTCATGTAATATCGAGTGTCGAGTGTTTTCGAGTGGTGAAATGTCGAGTGTCGAGTGTTTTCGAGTGGTGAAATGTCGAGTGTCGAGTTGTGTCGAGTGTCGTCTCCGCGTGATATAATGCTCTAAATATATCACATGCAAGTAATCACATGCAAGTAATTTCAAAGGGTATTTTAGTCTTTTTGTCAAGAAAGTGTCTATAACATAAAAAATTTTGAGAACGTGTCCATTTTTCAATGAGACCCCCTAATTTTGTCTATTTTCTCAATTTTTCCATTTCTTTTTCAGCCGGTTTCACCCAAGATTTTCAACACAGCTAGATCCATCTTTACGATCATCACCATGATATACTGAAGGGCAAGAGCAACTGTAATTTCCTGGCGTGTTGATGCTGTTCTTAACGCAGTAATTGAGGCCCGGCACTGCGTATTCATCAACATCCGTAAAAAGTTATACAAAAATAAGATAAAAGTTAGTCCATCTAAAAAATGAAAAAGCTGCGTTCTGGTGGGCTACCTATTACGATAGATACAGTAGAATATCAAAGAAGACTGTAATAGTACCTAAGCATCCCTGTGGAAGATATGCATTTCGCTGAAAGCCTTTGGCACAGGAGCAGGAAAAAAAAAGATTCGTTGAACAAAAGGTGTTCGAGCCACAGCTTTTATATGATTCCTCAGCTGGAAACTTCCAATCAAGCACTGTAGGAACTTCCTTAAGCGATTCGCCAAAAGGATATGAAAATGATCTATGAACAAACTAATCTTTGTCTACCAGGAAGGCTAATAACAGGTTTCATAAGCGGTACCTTTCCTAGTTTCACCAACGCTCAAAGTGAAGTTCTTTAGCCCATAAGGGATCGTAGACTGGCAATAGTCGGTTCCAATAGAACCCTCACCACATCTAGTACGAGAATATCTACTGTTGCAAATAGACATGAACTCTCCAACTTTCTCATTATTTTCACTGAGTGTAGCCTGGTTTCCAGAACCTCGTGCAATAAACCTGTTGACCTTTTCTGAGTATAACAGGTATGGATTGTCCCCCAAGCTCGTGCTTCTATAATCAGATAAATCACAGGATGAAGATATCTCACCTTTGGTACGCAGGGTGCCATTCAGCAGTGTCTCCAGGACCTACAGCCTTATTGTAGGTCAAGAAACGTTTAGGAGGATTGAATGAAGTGTTACATGTTACAGAAAACCACTCATTCTTTTGGCAACCAGATCCTATTCCAAAAGGGTAAGGGATGACAACATTGCCACACGTGTCCGCACAGTTGGGCAGTGCTATGCTTTGAAAAGCAGAAGGTGTAAAAGCTGGAACTGCGCCCAAAAATAGAAAGAAAATGTGATGGAAAATATACAATTGCAGCGCCATGATCAGAACCTGATTGATCTTAAAGGTAGCAAAGTGAACAATAATAGCGCAGGTAAGATTGTTCAGAATTTCAGCTAAGGAACACAACGTACGTACATAAAGTATGAAAATATGACTGACTCTTAGGGAGAGAATTTCAAAGAATTTGCATAGAATCGATATATGCCTTAATAATTTCTTACAAACTTTTTGAGTACCTTTCTCTGCTTCCAAATATCTTGAGGACTTATTTGACCAATAATAATATTACGCCTACAATTTATTTACAATTAACTCTCTTGAATTATAAAAATATATTGAAAAAATAATTATCATGTCATGTATGCATAACTTTCATTATTTATTTTTGTTTTTTACTCCTCCAGTTAATTGTTACTAACTCAAGTTATAAGGAGTTGGTTGTAAATTTTGGTTTTAGATATAGCATTGCTATTTAGCTATTAATTGTCAAATGTGAAATTGAAATCAAACCATTGCCGGTTTCAGTTGAAGGAATTTTCCTACGAAACAAAATTATTTCCCTTTGTTTGGTTTTACATGTCGATGAGGAAATTAGATTCTCTAAGATCAACACCAAAGCTCCTCAAATTTGATTATTTTTCAAAGGTTAATAAGGGTATAAAAAATTTAGCAGTTAAAATTAGAATAGTACCATTTTCTCCTTTTCCTTTAATTTTTCTCATTTGACTTATCATTGGGGTTGATTTAATATTCTATCAAAAGGATATCATCACGCGACCGCCTACTTGTTTGCTAAAATTATACGGAACTCCAACCTTTTAGAAAATATTCTCGCCTACGTTTCTTCATCTTCTTTCTCTTCATTTTTTTCCTTTCGCTTTTATTTCGTCTTCCTCTTCTTTTTTTTTTTGTCTCTTTTTTCTTCCTCGTTTCTTTTCTTTCTCTCTCTTCTTTCTCTTTTCATATATTTCCTCTCTCTCTCTCTTCTTACTTTGGTGCGTTGTGCTTCACGTCTATGCATCAACAAATTCAGAGCCCATAAACCACACAATTTCCCCAAATGCATGAAGCTACCACGATGCATTGCCAACCACCACTAGAAGAAAAATCACCTAAGGCAACAGGCAATTCGCAACGTGCACGTTGTGCACGTTGCAAAATCTATCTTTTGGCAACGTGCAACAAATGCACGTTGCAGAAACATAGTTTTAGCAATGTGCACATGATGCACGTTGCGAAAACTAGGCTTCTGCAACGTGCATGTCTTGCACGTTGCAAAAACCTAAACTTAAGAATAAATTAAATTATTAATATAATTTTATTGTTAAATAAATATATAGACAATACCAGATAACTAATAAAAAATTAGTCAATCTATTTAAAAAGAGAAATGAAAACGATGACGTTTTGGTCTTGTAGCGGTGTGCAATTTAGCCACAAACTCAATTAACTCGCCACAAATCAATCTAATTCAACCCAAATTGAACCCTAAAATCATGGCTCCCCTCTATACCGTTGCAGCATCGACCTTCGTCGTGTTCCAAACTCATCTATCCAGCTAGTGGCTAGCCTCTCACGTTCACCTTGTAGCTCCCTCCTTGGACCTTATCTGTCACGCTTGCCTCCTCTTCACCTTCTCTGTCAAGCTTGTAGCTCCCTCCTTGGAGGAGCACGGGACTTAGTCAAGTTAAACCGAGAGAGGGATAGCCTGTTTTGGATTTTGCTGCTGCTCTGGAATCATTTCCTAAAGACAACCCAGCTGGATCTACATGCAGGTACGTGTAGTTTTTTACGTTATTTTCTTATATTTTCTTGGTTTGGATTCGGGATTACTGGACACTAAGAATTGTTGTTCGTTTCTTCTTCATTTATTTGTTTTCATTTTCATTCCTTAATGGAGTTGATGATGATGAGGCACAACGACATCGTCCAGCATCCACAGATCAACAGATCGTGATCTGCACTCAGAGCTGCAACTGGCCTCGCTGCTGGATGACTAGCTAGTGGCTAGCCTCTCACGTTCACCTTGTAGGTCCCTCCTTGGACCTTCTCTCTCACGCTTGCCTCCTCTTCACCTTCTCTGTCAAGCTTGTGGCTACCTCCTTGGAGGAGCACGGGGCTTAGTCAAGTTAAACCAAGAGAGGGATAGGCTGTTTTGGGTTCTGCTGATGCTCTGGAATCATTTCTTAAAGACACCCCAGCTGGATCTATATGCAGGTACATGTAGTTTTTTACGTTATTTTCTTATATTTTCTTGGTTTGGATTCGGGATTACTGGAGTTGGGGTTGGTGGTTGGGCAAAGTTGAGCGTGGCTTTATCACCGCAAGGGTCTATAACCCTTGTGAGGGTCTCTGATCTCAGCTACCGACTTGCCCCATGCCTCTGCCTTGTTCCTTTGTACATGTTCTTAGCGAGTTGACTGAGTCTTAACACTTCTTAGTTTCACTCTTCTTGTTGCTCACTTTTTTTTTTTTTTTTGGGTTGGCTAGGCTTTTGAGGCATGTTCTTAGTATGGCTTTTGAGGGTCTCTGAAATGCTGTCAAGGTCAGACCAGAGGTCAATTTTCGGCCACACTTTAGATCAATGAAATTGGAAATAATAGCACCGCCACACATCTTTTTACTTGTAGTTGCAAAAATGGTAGTTTTCAAATTGGCTTTTTATTGAAACGGGGAAAAGTAAGCAGTTGAAAGCTTTGTTGAAAGTTCAATGAAGAATGAATATTGTTAGGTAGAAGCGACCAAATGATTAGGCTTAGGCTTGTCATGTTCGGAATTACTTTATAATTTAGTATTCCATGTTCATTTTTGCTCATTCTTTCTAAATAGCTTTATTATTCATTTATTATTCCATGGAATTACTTTGTTATAACTAGAATCCATAACAGGCCGGGTTCATTAACTTGAACCCAATTTAACTAGTTCCTATCTGATTTCTTCAAGTTGATTTTTCATTTAATCTTTTAATTTCTTTCGGTTTGAATCACTTGTCATGTTGTTGCAGTTCTTGTGCTCTCAGCTCACTCTTTTGTAGATTTCTAAGCTATTTGTAGGTAATTTTTATAATCTTTCACTTTTCCTTTATTGTTCAATTTTTGTTTGATCAGAGTTTTCTCTCTTTGTTTGTTTTCTTCTTTAAAATTGGGAGTTAGATAATAAATTTATTGTGTTTACTTTGCAAGTAATTGAAATTTCTATCTATTTGCTTCTTTCATAAAATTGTAATTGTTTAATACATTGAAATTTATTGTTCAAGTACTTGAAATTTGGCTTCTTTCACAAAATAAAGTTTGGTGAGGCCAAAACAAAGTTTGGTGAGGCCAAGAATTCATTAGATTTAGTTAGTTCATTAAAATACCATAAACTAAGTTTAAGGTATTATGTCATATTACTTGTAGATGTTCGGAGGAGTATAGGAAGGGTGCACTAAATTTTTGTTAACATGGCTCGTAAAAATTCAAGAAACTCGGACATTATAGTGTGCCCTTGCAAACAATGTAAGAATGTACAACGCCATCACTTTAACATAGTGTATGAGCACTTAGTTATCAAGGGAATGGATCCTACTTATACTATATAGGTCCTTCATGGAGAGAGTTATAGTACATCAATGCAAAATGAAGATATTGAAATGATGGATACCTTTAGGATGTATAGGGATCATATAGGTTTTGAAGAAGGAAATATTTCACATAATGATAGTGAAAGAAGCAAGGAAGAGCTTACAAACTGTCTGGATGGTCAACTTGAAAGCTATTTTGATGTGGACAATCAATGATTTTCCAGCATATGCCAACATGTCTGGATGGTCTACCAAAGGAAAACTTGCTTGTCCAATTTGTCGTCAAAACACATGCTCTGAATGGCTACCATATAGTAAGAAATTTGCTTATATGGGTCTTATATTGTTGTTCTAGAAGAATATTTTGGTCTTAGAAGTGTTTTTGATATGTTATGTACTTTTGGAAAATGCTAATAAATAGATGGAACTCTGCCAAAATTTTTTTAGATTGTTATGACAACTATTTTTTTTAATAAATTTAACTTGGCATAAGATTGTGTTTAAAATAACTAATTTGTTAATATTTTCTTGTGTAGGCCTTGTTGGTGTTTACTAAAATCTTTAAGATGATGAAAGTGTTAAAGAGGAGAAGACACTTTGATTTCTAATGGTTGTTTCATTTGTCGTATTTTAAACACTCAACTCATCTAGTACTTGTTATTTTCTTATTGTTCATGTACGTTACTTATTTTCAATTCCAATGCTTCTTACTTGTTGTATAGATACAAGTATTTAAACTTTTACTATTGTAATGATATTCATTTCAATTTAAATATGCAATTTGATATTATATATAATTGTTAACTTGAATGTAATCATTCCTATTATGATGTAATAATTATAAAATATTACAAGTATCACAAATTATCCAAAAATTTATAAAAATATATATGCATTTATTTTTTATATATATATTATACCTACGGCAACGTGCAATGCGCGTTGCCATTAACGGTATACATAATTCAAATACAGTAACGTGCAATGCACGTTGCTAAAAGTTTATAATTTCTGGATATTTAACAACGTGCGATGCACGTTGCGAAATCTCAAATAGCAACATGCAAAACGGCCTACGACAACGTGCATTGCACGTTGCGAAATGTCCTGGACTTTTCGCAACAGGCAGAACAGCAACATGCGCCTGCACATTGCGAAAGCCTTTTCGCAACGTGCAATGCACGTTGCCGTAGGCTGTTTTTCTACTAGTGCACTATCATCATACAGGCCAATTGCATGGAACACTCGACTGCAACCTTGACAGTGCAACACCCAATAACAACTACTCCCAGGGCCGACTCAACCCTTAGGCGAGATAGGCGATCCCTAAGGTCCCAAAATTTAGGGAGGCCCGTAGAATAATTTTGTAGTCATTTTATTTTATTTTAAAAGTATAATATAATTAAAAGATCTACACAATCCAAATTATCGCACATAGCTCTATTGTACGGTCTATTGATAACAAAATAATTGAATTACAATTTAATTTATTAATTGCCATCTAATTATTAAAAGTAAGAGTGAAATATAATATGTTTTCAGATATTGGTGGATTAGATTTATTTATAGAACTTAAAGTTTTAACAGAAGTTATATGAGATGAAATATATGCTCCAATTGAAATACATAACAATATAAAAAGAGATCGACTCTTTTCTAAATTCTTATATTGCTTATAAAATATTATCAATAATATTCATAACAGTTGTTTCAGTAGAACTAAGACTTTCAAAATTAAAATTGATAAAATTATATCTAAGATCTAAGGCTTTCAAAACTAAAATTGATAAAATTATATCTAAGATCGACTATGTCACAACAAAGATTAAATATATTAACTTTATTATTTATTGAAAAAGAAATATTGGAAAAACTTGAATATATAGATTTGATCAATAATTTTGCATCTCTAAAGGCAAGAAAAATTAGTGTTAGATAAAATATACTTTTAAAAAAATTAAAATTTACTACATAGCGTCCAACACCCCACTTTGAGCAACAAACTGCAACATCCACTTAATTTTTGCTACTAAATAGTTATCAAATCAATAGTTTTGCTTATTTCGATTTAGGTTAATTTGATTTTTTTCTTAATTATAGTAGCCATAATGGTTTATTAATGATTCATAGTCTTTTGGGTGTTAGATTTATAATTAGATCCCCTCTTTATCCAAAAATTGGTTGGAATAAGAAAATTTGAGGATGATTTACTTTGAATTTGATTATTGGAATGGAAAAAAGACTTTTGAAGATAATTCAATTGAGGATAAAATAATAATTTAGCATCCTAGGTCCAGAGGATGACAATCCAACAGAATGAAGATTCATGATTAGGGGTCGAGTGATATTTTCAAAAAAGTTAGGGCGATCATGTTTTGACAAACAAGGAGGGGTCACGCGGTCATTGCCCTCATCAAAATTGTCAACTCCTTCTAGTTATAGGGGAATTACACTGGCACGCCCGTTAGGTATTGAAAGCCCCATCAGAGCCACTCGTTAGTGAAAAATGGATGTTGTTAGGGTAGCCGAAGGGCATTGTAGGCTTTTGCCAAATGAAATTGATAAATAAAGAAGGAAATCTGGTGTTGGACTTGGCGCAAAGTGAGTTGAGCAAGCATTTCCTAAGAGGTGACACATGGAAAAATAAAATAAAATTAAGATCCCAAGACAAGACAGAATTCTAAAAGCCACTGTTTATTTGTTTGTTTCGTGGTACACGGTTTAGAGGCGGTGATGACGTTTGAATGCCAAACTCTATTGAACAAGACCATAAACACCACTAAAGATTACTAAAACAAAGATTCTAAGTTAGTCTCTTTTGTTGAACTTATGAGAGGAGACGATGACGAGGACCTATAAGTCTAACTTGCGATAGTTCGAAGACACTGACGCAAAATGGTGGGTAATAATGAAAAACTCTTTTTATTTTTTTATATATATCGGACAAAAATAATAATCAAATAAAAAAGAGATAGGAATATTGGTATAAAATAAGTTGATTTAGCATAAAAATTAAAATTTTTAAAGCATGCATTAAATCTTTGCTTTTTACTTTTTGTGTTTATTATTGTTTTTGTTCATTTGTTGAAAGTTTGGATTTTTATATTCTTTTTGTATTTAATATAGTATTAATTAGTAGTTTTTATGAATTATGTTAGTGTAGTGATTGATTTTGATTTGCTTTGTAGTTATTATTATTAATATTTTGATAATGCAAGGCAAAGCATGATTCTGCTTCTACTTCCAAGGACTCTACTTTTGTAACTTTAAGAACATTGATTAAAAAACAAAAAAGTTATATGGTGTATTGATCATGACGAACCAAGAAGCTGCCTGATTTAATTAATTTTTTAACTTTCTTAATTCAGTCCAAGTCATGGTTGCAGGCTTTTGGATTTTTTATTAGTTTTTATTTAATTTTATTGAATATATATTATTATATTAAACTTGCAGGCTTTGGGAATTTTTTTATTGGTTTTTATTCTAATCTTATTGAATATATATTATTATATTTTATTGAATTATGTACGTGTTGTAGTTGAGTTTGATTTGCTTTGTGGGAACTGGGAACTAAGTTAATGTCCTTTCTTTTTGTTGTATCATAGGAGGGCTAATGAGGAAATGATGCCTATCACTCAATCAGAGGTAGTGGAGATTATTGATGTGCTAGGCACCGGGGTTTATGGTGGGCTAATTAATGGCGTACAAGATGGGCTAGTTGAGGGCTTACATGATAAGGCAGATGATAGGCTAACTGATTGGGAGGATGATCATGAGGCAGATGATGGGCTAGTTCTTGATGATGATGAGATTGAACCTGAGAAGGATTTTCACTGGAGTAATGAGGATGATGATGATGAAATTTCCACTCAGGTACAAAATGACGATGAAGAAAGTGATGACAATTTATCAGATCACGATCCTCAATATGAAGAGCTTAATGGTGAAGATTCTAGTGAGGAAGAAGACAAGATTACCAAGGCCCGCAGAGAGATGTCTAGAAATGCATTTAAGAAACAAATTGTCAATGGGAAAGAGCAAGTGGTGTTCAAAGTCGGGCAAATTTTGACAAATATAACTCACTTTAGACAAGTTTTAGCTAAGAACATTATTCAAGAAGGCATTATTATTAAAAGAGTGAAGAATGAGAAGAGAAGAGCGGTTGCTAAGTGCACTGGTAAGATCTGTCAGTGGAAGGTATATGCTTCAAGGAGTAGGGGTACAGAAAGCTTTGAAATCAAGAGGTGCAACCCTACTCATGCATGCACAAGGGTTAAGGAAAATCCAGAGGCAACTTCATCATGGATAGCCAAGCAATATGGCTCCCTACTAAAATCTGCTAGGGTTCAAAATTTGGGACCTATTCGAACTGAAATAATCAAAAGACACTGGGTTGATGTTCCTAAACACAAGATTTATAGAGCCAGAAATAGGTATTTACTTGAAGAGGATGAGGATCACAATAAGTCCTATGGAAAATCAAAACTTATGCCAAGATGGTAGTTGAAACAAATCCTAGATCAATGGCTACAATAACTATTGACACCTCTTACATCCCAACACCAAGATTCAAAAGGTTCTTCCTAAGCTTCAATGCTCAAAGACATGGATTTCTTAATGGGTGCAATGGTTTCATTGGGGTAGATGGTTGGGTTTTACCGGGGGATCTTGTTATCTGTTGTTTCTGTAGATGCTAATTTCAGAATATACCTTTTGGCTATATGCATATGTGAGGTGGAGTGTAATGATTCAGGTGCTTGGTTTTATACAACTCGAAAATTTTCGTAGGGCTACTAGATCAAATTCTATTGCAATCATGAGTGACAGAAAAAAAGGGGTCATTAGTGGGATTAATGAATTTTAGCCAAGGGTAGAGATTAGGCATTGCGCTGGACATATTTATGCCAACTTCAGGGGAAAAAATATATATATCCTAGTGTAGAGTACAAAGTAGTATTTTGTGCAATCAGTAAGGCTGAAAATTAGGCAGATTTTCTTAATATAGATTATGACTGTTGGATGGAAGATGAGAACACTTTTTGTTTTATTTGGTTGTTTTATATTAAGATGCTAAGTTGCAGTTGTTATTTTTTGGACTTATTTTGCATATACACAGATGGTGTCTTTGATTTTTTTGGGCTACTGATTTTTGCATATACACAGATGGCGTAACTATTGCAAATGAAACTAGAGTTGGTACTTGATAAATGGTTAAATTATATGTGCCACTTTTTGGTTATTGTTTTGATTTAAAATGACTTTGTAGTAGTAAAAAAAATAAAAAAATAAAAAAATATTCCAGCTGGCCAGCAAAACTATATATTTTTTTTGTATTCCACAAAGCATATATTCATTATGTTAAGCGTTATTATTAATAATATTTGTTCTCAGCACCTGATAAACAAAATAGAGAGGGAAGCCCACCCAAGTTTTTGTCATTCTTTTTATTTATTTATTTTATTTTATTGTTTTTTTTTTTTGGAGGACAGTAAAGTTGAAAATGCGAGGCAAAGCATGATTGTGCTTCTACTTCCCAAAACTCTACTTTTATAACTTTAAAAATATTGATTAAAAAAACAATGAAGGTAATATGGTGTATTCATCCTGACGAACCAAGAAGCTGCTCAATTTTAATTAGTTTTTTAACTTTCTTAATTCAGTTTAAGGCATGGTTGCAGGCTTTTAGAATTTTTTTTATCGATTTTTATTCTAATTTTAGTGAATATATATTATTATAATTGTGAGATCTAAAAGTATGATAAGTTATATGTAATATAATAGCAAACTATAATATAACATGACACAGAAGGATTTACGTGGTTCGGTTATAAAAACCTACGTTCACGGACAGCTTAGAGCAGCAATTTACGAAGTTCCTTTTTGTACAGTCTTTAAATGCATTTATAGTGCTGACTCACTCTCACATACTGACATAATCTTTGTAAAATAAATCTCTAGTGATACTATTCACTCTCTGTTATTGACAATTTAACAATACACTGTTAAGTAATTCATAACAACGATGTCTCATACTAAATTACATAAAAACTCAATTTGCAAGTTCTTTTGAGTGAATACTAACTCAAATAAACATAAACAAAATTCATACACGATCACAACCTCTCATACATGAATAAAATTCTCACAAAATATAATCAAAGGAGCATTCTAATTTTTTGCGTTGAAGCTCTCCACTATTTTTCTTGAAATATTGTAACACACACACTTACATCTATATTATGTAAAATAACGTTATATATATAGTGTAAAACCCGATTGCCCTTTCTCACCAATATCCTGTAGAATCTCAATCAAACTCAATGGATAAGAATATGATAATAATCAATAATATAGAAAGTGTTACAAATAAACTGCTAAGCAAATTAGGACATAAATAAAATATACTCTTAAGTAAACTAGGATACTAGAATGATATCTTAATTTAATAAAAGATATTCAATAAAAATCAATACTTCATAAAATATACTTCTAGAAATAGTAAAATAAGAAAGAATATACCTCAATAGTTTAATTACAAGTTTGTAAAAAATAATCATGCGCATGGCACATGTGGATGTGTCAGATTTGACACTAAAAAATCTCCATATTTTTGGCAACTTGTGATGAAAATATCAAAATGTTTATGAACAATGATCTACATGTAAAAACAAGTCTAAGGCAACAGAAAACAAACATATCAAACATAAAGGAAAGTACTATACCAAAATGAATAACGACTTATCAATTATAAAGCACATAACAGAATCAGTCATAATAGAGAAATGACTTAATACAAATAACATGTAAGAAAAAGAATTAGAGCTAATGGGACTGACCGATCAAATAAGTTGCAAGTAAAGTTATCTAAATTAACATAATCAGAGTGAAGTACACAAAAGAAAATGCATTAAACACAAAAATAGACAATTAAATATGCAAGCAAAAACATAAAAACACATAACAGATTAGTTCCTGCAAATAAACAAATTAGAGCAATACTCCCCCTTACCTACTCCCCCTGAATTCAAGTAAGGATCAGTTCAGAGCAAAGTAATATAAACACAAACACATAAAAATCAAAAAATCAGAAACCACTCTTCTCCCCCTTGGTTTCAGAACAAGTTCTAAAAACAACAAAAGCATAAAGGAAACAAAAGTCCAAAAACTGATTGGAAGTCAGTTAAATCAAGCTAATTTGTGAATAGATGGTAGAGATGGAATCCCAGGCCTTTTCTTGGACCTGCTAGCCTTGGTCTTGAATCGTTTGCCTGCGGTGGATGGAGTAGGGTGCTTAGAAACTGCTAGAATGGCTTGCTGTCCTGTTGTATCAGATGAAGATGCTGTGACTTCTGCCATAATCTTACGGATAGCCTTGTCAAGTTTTTCAGCACTTGTCTCAGTATTGTGAGACAACTCCATAAGTGATTCAGTTGCAAGTGTTGATGGAATCTCCTCTGGTGGCTGCTCTAGTTTAGGAGCTAGTTCATGTGTCTACTTTGCATCATGTGGTCAGGAAGGCTATGGTGTAGAAACAAGTGGTGCTGGCTCTTCTTGATTTGAATCTGCATGTAATGGTTCATCAGGGTGTGGAACATGAGTTGGCTCTTCTGGAACTGGTTCATTAGAAACTTCCTCGGTAACAACTTGCCTTTTTGCAGATTTCTTCTTGCCAAGTTTGACCTTTTTCTATCTCTTCAGCTCAGTGCCTTTAGATTTTTGCTTTGCATCCTTTTTTTGTTCTTCTTCTCTACTATCTGATCTGTCCTAACAGCAATCTGTTCAACTTGTTCCTCTTCTAGTCTAGTCTCCTATGGATGCTCCTCCATGATTTCCTCAGTTTCCACGGGAGGTTTTTCATCTCCAGTATCTTTGCCTTCAATTTTCCTCTCCAATGCTGATTGCTTTGCCTTGATTTCCTTGATATCTTGCACAATATCAGCTAGAGCAACATCGATTAAAGCAAGTTGTTCTTCGACATTACTCATCATATTGGTTTTGACTTTACTTGGTTTTAGTAAAGGAGCAGGCAAATCATATTTGTCATGCAATCTAGTCAAAAAGCCTTTTGTGATCAGTTTTGGCAAAATTTTAGAGGTTTCTTTTGAACTCATAGGAACACCATTTTGAGGCAAAATTCCTTGAATCAAACAAGGAAACACAAGCAAATGATAATCAAATTTGTAAGGTGCAATTTGAACTATCATCCGATATGTCCACAAGCCTAAATTTATCAGCCTATTGGTGCCCAAACAGAACATAAATTTCAGTTTGATAGGTTGAGGGAAACCAATCAAATTGTGCAATTTTATGGAAGATCCTTGATAGGTGTCTATTTATGTATTACTTTTATATCAATTCGTCCATGTTTCTTTGCTATATTCCTTGGTATTTTTATGTTTTTGTGTGGTTTTGATGTTTGTAGGAGTTTTGGAGCAACTTGCACAAAAATGGAGTAAAACCCTTCATTTTCACCTCTGCTAGTCAGTGATCTTCTCGGATTTAATTGTATTGATATACAATGAACCCGATGACATGTTATATACCGTTGGAAAGCTCTCGAAGTCTATTTTCTGGAGAAATTTACGGTTTATAAATCCATTCAGTGTACCAAAAGTTGTAATCAAAACAGTGTGAGATGTATAGAAATATAATTCCACAAGCACTGTAGCATGTATAATACGGGGCACTGTAGCAAGTCACTGTAGCAGAGTATTTAAACACATTTTAGGGTTTTATTTTCATAACTTGAAGAGGGGAAAACGTGGGAGGAGGCTGCATTTCTGGATTTCTCTCATCCCTTGGAGTTCTTGAAGGAGAAAGAAGATTTTGAAAGAGGAGGAACTACAATTCCAAGAAGATTCATCTACAAAGAAGATTTTCAAAGAATTTGCTAAGTTCTTTCTTTCCTTTTCAATTCTGGAATTTCTCTGTATTGTATTTGTTATTCTGATTGAATATGTGTAACTAAATCTGAATTGGTTGAGGGTGATTTCAAAGCCCTTGATATGGATTTTGTGAGTTGATTGTGTAAGAAATTGTTATCCAATTCTCTAATTGAAGTTGCTTGTATTTTCCCATATCTAATGCTTATGATTGCTTACTGATTGTATTTGGAATGGCCAACTGAATATAATCTGTTGTTGTCTATTGCTAGATTAGAAATCTTGATCCGTAATTGTCATGAATTTCCAATCATTAGTAGCAAAATTGTGATCAGAGATTGCAATTGGAAAATACAACCTAGGTTAAATAATCTGAACTTGTGTGATTATTGCTTAGATCAACCTATCTTTCTCATCGTAATGCTTCCATTGAATTAAACTTAGAGAGCTTGTTCTAGGTTGTTTAATGGATAGAGATTAAATAAAGAGCTTGTTTTATTTAACAACAAAGTAAGGAAAGATTGGGGTAACAGAGCTTGTTGTTATCTACGGTTGGTAACTTCAATGCTGTAATTGGATGACAATTCTATGTTAATTCACAAATTCATATCTTGTGGCAGAGAAAGAACCCTTAACCAGATTTCTCTCATTGATTTTTCATTCAAATTTTCTTTCTGTTTTGTTATTCGTTACTTGCATTCTTATTTCATTTAGTAAATCATTCAACAAAAATCCCCCCTGTTTAGTTTATTGTTGCTGGAAATAACAAATTCAATTAGAATCAATCCTCGTGGGAACGATATCTTACTTATCACTTTATTACTTGTGCGACTAGTATACTTGCTAGTTTCGAACGCATCAAGTTTTTGGCGCCGTTGCCGGGGATTGATTTTCTAATCAATTTGTTATTCTGTTTTTACTACTGATTCTTGATTGTTATTTCCTGATTGTTTGTGTTTAGGCTTTTATGTCCGAGGGAGAAGCGGATCAACGACTTAAGAGAATTAAGGAGTTTCTCCAATCCTCGAATTTAAGGCTAAATCGGTCAATTTCAACTCCACCTCCAGAATTTGACCTTGCACGACATACTTCCCTCCCATCTTCTTGCAGTTCAATCAAATCTGAATCGGAAGCAATGGCGATGGAAAACGATCAGACTCTTAAGGAGTTAGCGGCTCCAATTATTGATCAACAACCGCTATGCATAAGCACCAATTTTGAGATAGATTTTGAACTTAAATCTGGACTGATTCATCTCTTGCCTACATTTCATGGTTTTGCAGGAGAGGATCCGAACAAACACCTCAAAGAATTTCATGTGGTATGCTCAAGTATGAAGCCAACCGGCGTTTCTGAAGAGCAAATTAAATTGAGAGCCTTTCCATTCTCATTAGCAGATTCGGCAAAAGATTGGCTATACTATCTACCACCAGGTACCATTACCACTTGGAATGAGATGAGTAAACTCTTTTTGGAGAAATACTTTCCAGCCTCGAAAGTTACAAATATTAGAAAAGATATTAGTGGCATTCGACAACACAATGGAGAATCACTTCATGAATATTGGGAGAGATTTAAAAGGTTATGTGCTAGCTGTCCAAACCACCAAATTAGTGATGGACTCCTAATTCAATATTTCTATGAGGGTCTCTTACCAATGGAAAGGAGTATCATTGATGCTGCTAGTGGTGGAGCACTAGTTAATAAAACACCGAACGTTGCAAGACGTTTGATTAGTGACATGGCAGCGAACTCCCAACAATTCAGCAATCAATTTGAGCCACAACTACCAAAAAGAGTAAATGAGGTAAGTACTTCAAATATTGAACATCAACTTTGTGAACTTACCTCTCTTGTAAAAAAAAATGGCTGTAGGACATATACAGCAATCTTATGCATGTGGAGTATGTTCTGCCATGGACCATCCAACCGACATGTGTCCAACTTTGCAAGAAGGAGATACAGAACAAGCCAATGCCATGGGTGGATTTCCAGGACAACCAAGGCAAAGGTATGACCCTTTCTCCAATACTTACAATGCTGGATGGAGAGATCACCCTAATTTAAGATATGGGAATCGTCAACCAATTGCCCCAAATGCCATACCAAATCGACCACCAGGTTTCAATCAACCAAGGGTGCAGCAACCATTTCAAGCACAACCACCACCAAACCACAACCAGCACCACAACCAGCTCCACAAAATTCAGGTATGTCTCTCCAGGATATTGTTAAAGCACTTGCCACTAACACAATGCAATTTCAGCAGGAAACTAGGGCAAGTATCCAAAACCTGGAAAGTCAAATAGGGCAATTGGCCACTAACATGAGCAAATTTGAGAGTCAAAGCTCAGGAAAATTACCATCTCAGCCAGTGATCAATCCAAGAGAGAATGCTAGTGCTGTAACTTTGAGAAGTGGGAAAGCAATTAGAGATTCCACCAAAGAAATCACAAATTGATGAAGGGGATGATACCACTTCTACCATGAACAAAACATCCACTTCTAAGGTAAATCCTAAAACTTCCATTCATTCATATGTTACCCCTCCACCTTTTCCCAGCAGATTTGCAAAATCAAAGAAGGAGGAACAAGAACAAGAAATCCTGGAAACTTTTCGCAAGATCGAGGTAAACATACCACTTCTGGATGCTATCAAGCAAGTGCCTCGTTATGCAAAATTTCTCAAAGAGTTATGCACCAACAAGAGGAAGTTGAAAGGAAATGAGAAGGTAAGTGTGGGGGAAAATGTTTCAGCTGTATTGCAAAGAAAAATTCCTCCGAAATGCAAAGATCCAGGTACGTTCACCATTCCATGCACCATTGGTAATACCAAGTTTGAAAGAGCTATGTTAGATTTAGGAGCATCAATTAATGTCATGCCATATTCTATTTATGCTTCCTTGAATCTTGGACCCCTTGCGGAAACTGGTATTGTAATTCAACTTGCTGATCGTTCTAATGCATATCCCAAGGGAGTTGTGGAAGATGTGCTTGTGCAGGTGAATCAATTGGTTTTTCCAGCAGACTTCTATGTTCTGGAAATGGAGGATGAGACATCTCCCAATCCAACACCAATTCTTTTAGGGAGGCCATTCTTGAAAACTGCCCGAACCAAGATTGATGTTCATGATGGCACTCTCACCATGGAATTTGATGGCGAGGTGATTCGTTTCAATATTTTTGAGGCAATGAGATACCCTACTGACTTGCATTCTGTTTTTGCAGTTGATGTCATTGATTCTTTGGCACAACAATTTCTTGAATTAACTCGCAAAGATGAATTGGAAGTAGCCATTAGTGAACACATAAGGACAGAAAGTTTCAAAGAACCAGGAAAGTTGATACATGTGTCTAAAGAAGTGGAGGAAGCTGTGGCAAGCTTGGATGAGACTATAACTATCACCACAAACAGGTATGATGTTTCGTACATTGAATTGCCTTTATCTAATGAGAAAATTCTTCCTTCTGTGATGAAAGCCCCTACCTTGGAGCTTAAGCCTCTTCCAGAACATTTGAAGTATGTATTCTTGGGTGAGAAGGATACTTTGCCAGTCATAATAGCCAAGGGCCTTACACCATTACAAGAAGAGAAACTCATTCGAGTGCTTCGAGATCACAAAACAGCCATTGGGTGGACAATTGCTGACATCAAAGGTATTAGCCCAGCCATATGCATGCACCGTATCTTATTAGAAGAAGGATCCAAGCCCACTCGAGAAGCACAGCGGAGGTTGAATCCTCCAATGATGGAAGTTGTCAAGAAAGAAATCCTGAAATTGTTAGATGTGGGTGTGATTTATCCAATTTCGGACAGCAAGTGGGTGAGTCCAGTCCAAGTTGTTCCGAAGAAATCTGGTGTTACGGTGGTTAAAAATGACAACAACGAGCTAGTTCCCACTCGTATCCAAACCGGGTGGCGAGTTTGTATTGATTATCGAAAGCTCAATTCTGCAACTCGCAAGGATCACTTTCCTTTGCCATTCATTGATCAAATGCTGGAGAGATTAGCAGGTCATTCTCATTATTGTTTTCTTGATGGCTATTCAGGATATAATCAGATTGTCATTGCCCCTGAGGATCAAGAGAAAACTACATTCACATGCCCATTCGGTACATTTGCCTATCGACGCATGCCATTCGGTCTTTGCAATGCCCCTGCCACTTTCCAAAGGTGTATGGTAAGTATTTTCTCTGATTATGTTGAGAACATTATTGAGGTATTTATGGATGACTTTAGTGTTTTTGGTGATTCTTTTGATAAATGCCTTGACAACCTTACCCTTATACTTCAAAGATGTATAGAAACTAACCTTGTTCTGAATTGGGAGAAATGTCATTTTATGGTAGATCAGGGTATAGTTTTGGGACATGTTATTTCTGCTAAGGGTATAGAGGTTGATAAATCCAAGATAGATCTTATATGTTCCTTACCACCTCCCACAAGTGTGCGGGATATTCGTTCGTTTCTTGGTCATGCAGGTTTTTATCGTAGATTCATCAAAGATTTCTCGAAGATAGCATTGCCCCTATGCAGATTATTACAGAATGATGTGGCCTTTGAATTTGATGAGAAATGCAAAGAGGCATTTGAGAAACTGAAGGAACTCTTGACTTCGGCTCCAGTAATCCAATCTCCGAATTGGAATCATCCATTCGAGATCATGTGCGATGCAAGTGACTACGCTGTGGGTGCTGTTTTGGGTCAACGAATTGGCAAAATTCCACATGCCATTTACTATGCATCTCGGACTTTAAATGATGCTCAACTTAATTATTCTACCACTGAGAAAGAGCTGCTAGCGGTTATTTTTGCTTTAGAAAAGTTTCGATCTTATTTGATTGGTACTAAAGTAACCGTTTATTCTGATCATGCAGCTTTGAGGTACTTGCTCACAAAGAAAGATGCTAAACCAAGGCTTATTAGGTGGATACTCCTTTTACAGGAGTTTGACTTGGAAATCAAAGACAAGAAGGGAAGTGAAAACTTAGTTGCAGACCATCTCAGTCGCATTGTCCATGACGAGGATGTACTGCCATTACAAGAAAGTTTTCCGGATGAACAATTCACTATAAGAAATTTAAGAATATTTGTCAGTTTTTCTTTTGTTTATATGTCTATTTAACAAAAACAGTCAAGTATATTACTGTACACTTAAAGTCAAACCCGGTCACCACTTTATGTGTCACTCACCTTTTTCCCAAAATTACAAAAATTGCCCCTTATATAAATTGTCCTTATTTCCCCCCATTTACACTTTGGTTGCCCTAGCTAGCCGCCCAATCTCTCTCATCTCATCGCGAACTCCTTAGCTCTTCATCGTGAAGTCCTTTTCTCCTCATCGCTTACTCCTCTCGTCATTCACTCTCATCTCTACTAATCTTTCGGCGTTTGACTGTAAAGCCTAATCCTACTTTAATTTCGTTGAGCAAATGCCTTCAATCCCCAACAGAAATCGTTTACTCTATTCCTCCCAAAAGTGAAACCCTAAACTCTCAAAATTGATAACTTCGTCTTGAGGCCGTCCGGCGCTAGAAGCAACTAAATCTTGTAAATTACAGAAAGTTCTTTCTGGCGAAATCAATTTTGAGTCGCGATTTCTGGCCCAAGGCGAAAGGACACAGAGTCGCGATTTCTGGCGAGAGGACACTACACAGAAGGCGCCGAGGTGTACGACTATGTGCTCGATGTTGTAAGGAAAGAGGTTGAGAACTGTGATTTCTTGCAAGGTAAACTACCTTTGTACTTAATTAATCAATTAATTAATTTTTGATTATTAGAAATCGACTTTGAAATGTTTGTTTGTTTTTGTTTTGCACGATTTTTTTCGTGTTTGTATACACGAAAAAAATATATGGTACTGTAATTAATCTGTTCTACCATTTCTTTACTTTTTTTCATTTTAGTTTTAGAACTATTTCATCTGAAATGTTGTTTGAAGTCGTATGGTTTAGATTTGAGTCCATTCACTAGTGTTTGGAAAAGTAGTATGAGATCTATGTAATTGAGGCTTCATTTGGATCGGGTTTAGTGGATGCTGGCTGTGATTGAAAACAATATAAGGAAATATAAAATTAAATATTACAAAAATAAGATGATTAAATATGGGTTTATTGTAAGTTGAGCAATTGTTTATGATTTAGATTGAGTGAACATTTTTATTTAGACAAATAGCTGATTTTTTAGTTTGGTTCTTATGTATTTGTTTGCAATTAGTAAATTAATATAATTTATCTTATAAATTATAAATTATAAATTTTTTGCTGGCCATTGCTAGTCATATACCTATTAGATTGTTGATTTTCTACCCATCTAATAATTCCTCTTAATAAAGTCAGTGACTCAGGGTGTGTTTGGGATTGTTGTGTTATTGAAATTTATTATAAAAAAGTGTTGTGGGAAGAATCATCTCTTTGCTGTGCTATATCAAAGAGTTTAGGTTGTTGGATAAATTAGCTTTTTAACATTGCTATGTTGTCTAAAAGTTATGAATATGTGTTTAGTGTAATTTTTAATAAGAATACAAAATTACACAAAAAATTTATAAAATAATTAATATTTATTTCAAACAACATAATCAAATAAAAGTTAAATTTATTTATTTATTTTTATTTAAAAATTAAAAATAAAAAACAAAAATTCAAAAACTTCACCAGAGAGCCACCATTGTTAACCGTTTGGCCGCCATTGGCATCTGCTGTCTGATGCGTTAAGGGACATCGCCAGCTATAGAAGAATCGTCAGAGGCCACGACACACGAATCAGCTAATGGTTCCCTTATTCATGTCGAAAATTAGCCAGATCCAACGGTTAAAGTTCTGGATCTGTCGAAAATCAGTCGAATTGAGCGACTAAAGTTTTGATCTGGGTAATGTTGAGCATGAATGACAGCACCGTCGACAGATTCATGTGTGATAGCCTCCGATGATTCTTCTTTAGCTGGAGGTGTCCCTTCACACAACAGAAAACGAATGCTAGTGGCAGCCAGTGGTTGGAGGATGGTGGTTCTCCAATATCAGTTCTAATTTTTTTAAAAAAATAATTTTAGAAAATATAAAACATATTTAATTGTATAATTTATTAACTTATTCATTAATTTTAACATTTTAATATATTAGGGATATTTTTGGATTTATATTAAATTATAGGGACAATTTAAGTATTTTGATCTATCCAAATTTTAGCTTTTTAAAACTGATTTTCAAAAAAGTTGTACCTTACCTACTTTTGAAATCTAATATAAAAACTGATTCTCCAAGCAACAGCTTCTTGGACAATTAATTTTTAAAGTATTTACCAAACACCAAATTAGTTGTAACTAGTAGCAAAATCCACAAGCTGGTGTCCAGCAGCAGCCCCAAACACACTCTCAGTGCGCTGGATATGTTTTGCTGATGAGTAAATTAGTGATATATGCGGAGTTGCACAAATAATTGTTATATTCTGTAGATGCTTGTTTTTCAAGTAACATTATGCATTTTTAAAAACCGTAAGATTAAGTCATAATGCAATATATATCTACGACTACAATAATGATTCATAAGAAGACCAAAGCAAAATAAGGACAGGAGTTGAATTTCGTTTATTATAGCGTAAAACTTAGGTGAATTTTGTTTATTATAATGTAACTTACGGAGAAATTGGATGGGTAAATATAATATTAGTATAGCTCGATCATTAGCTCACCAAGTACGTCAGCCCATATTGACCTCTGCTAGTTTGAGTATGTTAGTAGCTTTTTCCAACTTAATTGTACAAAAATCGATGTTCTATCCTTTTTACTTCTTCATTTGAGGGCAATATGGTAACTTTACAAATCATTCTTAATCTTTTTGCTATATTTGAGTAGCAACCACCTTTTTTCTTTCTCATCTATATGTATTAGTCACACAAAACTGCCATGGTTGATGGGACTGTTTTAAAGATTTCAAACCTTCCTTTGTTATTCAATTAGCATTAGCAGGAAACAATTTTTCTATTCTATTGTTAAAATGAGAAAGGTAAACGCAAATCTTTTTATAGGTAAACGCAAATCTTTTTATAGGGAAATTGCTTGCTGGTAGGATCCTTTTCATTGCATAAATCTTGGACATGTTTGGTTGGTTGGTTGCTTGACTTGCTAAGTAGTTAGTAGCTGTGGAAATGTTCATGACGCTAGCCAATGTATCTTCTCAAAAATCTATTATGGGGGCATAATATGTAGTTACTTCTATATTTGGATGAAAATTTCTTGTCCAGCTTATTTTATTTAATTTAACCTCTTCATCTTGGCCTATTTCTTGTGTATGGATATAACGGGAAGGTCTTCTTCTAGTTTGGGAGTTGAAACTTTACTATGCACATTAGAAAGACTAGTTTATCTCCAACTCATAAATTTCTGTCAGTTCATATAAATGGTGCCCTCTGCTGCCACTGGCTGATCTCATAGATTGTTTCATGTAGGATTCTCATGAGGTTAAGTTTCAGTTGTCAAATAATATCAGTCCTCAAGGAGATTATACTATAAGATTAATGATCTTGATATTGTTCATATTCATTAAATGATGAGATATCCAACACCAAAATAGATTACTGATTGGTCATTCTGCATTAAAAGCCCACCAGCTATGTCCCTGCTAATTTAAGTAAACAACATGCTAGACTTGAGTTTCTTTTGCTTGTTCTATGCTAAGTTCCGTTATAAATTCTGTAAAATAGTTCTTCAGACAGCATGGAGGGTTGGCAAGGACGGAATTGAGGCTGGAACAAATCTAGTGCCTGTAAGTTAATTTTTTCTCTCTTCCAAGCTTATCTTCTCTAAATCAAGTACATTCTGCATTAAAAGCCCACCAGCTATGTTCCTGCTAATTTAAGTAAACAACATGGTAGACTTGAGTTTCTTTTGCTTGTTCTATGCTAAGTTTCTTATAAATTCTGTAAAATAGTTCTTCAGACAGCATGGAGGGTTGGCAAGGACGGAATTGAGGCTGGAACAAATCTAGTGCCTGTAAGTTAATTTTTTCTCTCTTCTAAGCTTATCTTCTCTAAATCAAGTACAGATAAATGATTATTGTGTTCATCATTTTGTTGCCAGGATTCTGTACCAAGACCAGTAGCAAGAATTTCAGTAACAGTAGTTGCGTTGACTGTTTCACTCTTTGTACTCAAGTCTGTCCTCTCTACTACTTTCTTTGCACTGGTATGTTGTCTGTTTATAAAATTTCTTTTTATTATTCTCGACCTGTAAGCATAGAGGATTAATCATACTATTTCGGTTCATAGTAAATGAAATAATATAAATATTAATACTTCCATCAGTTGTGAAACAACTGCTGCACTTCACAAAGGCTTTATGTGGCAGCCATATCCACTCATTTGAAATGTAGCTGCTTATGCACAACCTCATCGTATTGCTCATTTGTGCTTATCTGCCAGTTGAGAGCCAGTCACTACCATGAGTGAAATTCTGGAGAAAAAATAATGGTAATAATATTAGATATGTGTGAATTCATGAATGTTCATATAAAATTAAGATTCAAAATTGGTCTATACTTCACAATTTCGTTTGGGATGCCCACAAGTTCGGCATGTGCAATAGATTGTTACACTTAGAAATACATAAATTTCATGCCCAGTATGAAGCAGGTTCCAAGGGCATTGTTAGGATTTATCAGAGTATTCTATTGAGCATTTTTGGGGTCGATGTTTTGGGATCTTTCTGAGTGAAATTTGAGGATTGAAATTTCAGGAATAGCAATTGATATAGAAGCCAGAATGGAAAATGTAAGCGTTGAAAAATGTTTTATAGTTTAAATAGGCTTCAAATGGAAAAGGGAAAGATACCCAGAAGAGACAATATGACATAAATAGTCAAATAAAAATAAATCTGCAATAGAGAAACTGTTTGATACTGAGATGCATGTACATGAAGTCTGTATGCAATAAAAATTTTACTCGATTTCAAAATGGATTTCGGGGTGGGCAGATCAATGAAATTTAGTCAAAGTACTGATGAAAATTTTGAACAACAGAATTGTTGTTGCAAGAGTTTGTATCAAATTCTTTATAGAGTCTTGAACAGGAAATTACTAATGTTGTAAGCTTTGTAGACGTCCAATCCGAATATATAAAAATGCATAAAGAAGGAAAAATTCTGCAGAGATCTTTGTTTCTAGTTTGTTAAAGGAAATTTTAGATTATTTTTTCTATTCTAATGATGTATGATATCTTTTGCTTTTACAGGCATACACAGTTGAACTGGAAGCAGAATTAAACCAATTGAAAGAAGAGAATGCCCATCTTAAGCAGGCTCTGGTAAGTCATAACAGTAATTTTTTTAAATTTGCCCCTATTTTTAATTTTTTTAAATTTATCTTACTTTGAAATTTATTCAAAATTGATTTGAAATTATTAGTACAAGATTGCCATAAACCCAAAACAAAAGACAACTAAAATTAATCAACAAATACAAGAACAGCTGTAAGAAAAACCAGAGCAAGTTCAACAAATTAATGACTAAAATTGATCAGCATTCCGAGTAGCCAAAAAATGTTCTTTTTTTTTGGCAAAAAAAATCTAATAGATTGAAAAAACAAAACCCAATCCAATTCACATGCAAGATTATTAGTTCCCCCAAAATCTCAATTCAAGTTACAAGCCAACTAAACTGAAAGAAGGACACACACACACACACACACACACACACACACACATATATATATAATTTGTCATTAATATTCTAATCTAGAATCTGAAATCTAAATCCATATATAAAAAAAAAAAAGAAACATCGAACACCTTATAAACAAAATCTCTTGAACAAGACAAATACGAAGGTGATTCTTTTACTAGCGCACAAGCTAAACTGATTGACCAGCAAACTCTCCATATCTACAAGCCAAATAATCAAAGACCTCCTCCAGTCTACAACGTCCACAATCACATGCCATTTTAAATCTATGTTAAAACCTAAATGCAATTTGATGAACTGGATGCAGAATGTCCTAAGCTCAACTAACTTGTTAGTCAAAATGAGCCAAAATAAGACCTTTTACCAGAATGATTAACCTGCAAATTCATAACCAGAACCAGAAAGTTTTGAAGTAGCATCAAAATATAAATGATTGATAAAGGATATAAAGATGAATGAGAAAGTAGTCCTAAAGATAAACAGGTCATTAGTGTCAAATAGGTCTACAAATCAAAAATCCACCCTGATGACTTAAAACAACAATTACGAAAATACACTTCCTGCCATAAAGAGAGATTTTTTCCCCCTTCTATCAAATGCTAACCACCAAATCAAACTCTTAGGCAAAAATTTTACTTAAAAAGAAAAGACAAAAAAAAGGAAAAAAAAAACACAGAGAGGAAAAAATTTATAAAACTGCAAACTAAGCAGAGTTGAGAACATCAAGATCAGACCTAAAAAACTCGATATCTCAAGCAATTTTTAGAGTTTAACTAGAAAAGAGTCGATGAACTACAAGAGGGTAATCGAGAAAGAAAATGACACCAAGTACTTAAGTGATTCGTTCAATCTAAACCTAAATCCATTGTGGGAAAACTACAAAAGTGTCTCACCATGAAAAACTATACCACAAAATTTACAAATGTACAACTATCAAATCAGATAACAATGATCAAATTACTCGATTCTTAAGAACTATTTCGTTTTTGCATTTTAAGCAGATACTTTAATTGTTCAAGTTGCCCATCGTTTTTTTTATTTTGTACTGTTAACTTTAATAGATGATATTTCAGTACATAGTATTAATTCTTGATCTTCTTGCTCTAGTCAATTGTGTACAATCTGATTTCATAACCATATTATAAATTAGGTTAGAGATTCTAACTTGTGAGAGTTTCATGATATGATAGTTACATTGGACGTTAATTGTGATTGATATGTCTTCTTTGTCAATCTTTTTCCTTGATTCAATGGGAAAAGGAGCCAAGCAAGATGTTAAGGAAGTCATTAACCAGTATGTGTTTTAGTGCCTTCAATGTTGATTATTAGTGTCATATTCATATGTTTAATTAAGTTACAATATTTATGTGTGACTGTATGTTTTGCCAGAGGATTATTGCTGTGGCAGTCATCATCCAGGAGAAAAAAATAAAAAGTACACATTTGAATGGACAAATGTAAAGGTACATTTAATTGATTTTGATATGAGATTATAAAATGTCTTGTGCAGACAAGTTTTTTGCTTACAAAGCCACTTTTTTGTGTATACTTGCAGGGACCAAGACAAGTTGGCAGTACGGAATGTGGTTATTATGTTTTAAGAAACATGAAAGAGATTATGCAAAACCCCAAGATCCTCTGTGAAAATGTAAGCAATCCTAATTTGGGTTTCTCAAGTTTTTAGTGCGTTGTTATTAACATATTTTTGTTTTGTTGTTAGTACAACAAGAAGGACCATTATACAATGGAGAAGATAAATGAAGTTAGATCAGAATGGGCTAGGCTTGTATCCAAGATTGTTAGAGAATGGCATGAAAAGAGGAAGGCTACAAAATCAGGTTCATCAAATCCTCAAACTATGATGAATTTCCATCCAAGTTTTGTGTTCAATTTATATTTCTAACATGACATTTTAATTTTGCAGATTGAAGGAGTTAACATGTGTGTGGATAGTTGTGTATGTAACTTTTTGGAAATTGTATATAGCTTGCTGACAACAACTCGCAAAACAAGAAAGAGTGTCGACAGCCGTTTTTTGTGTGCTTTGATTAGGAATACCTCGTGGAGTAGTTTTTGGGATTATTTTGGAATGCGTTATCCATGCAAGTTAGTTGGTGGCTAAATGACCTAAATTGTATAGTTTTTGGGACATCAAAACTTGATGAAGTCTAATGTATAATGTTCTTTTTTGTCAATGGATGAAAGATTATGACACAGTAGCAAACAAAAGTTGATGTTTATATGTTGAATCTGTCATTCATTAACTTGATCTTTTATCATTTTGTTACTTTCTAAACAACCCAGCTTGGTAAGTTTTGCCTTCATCTTTTTGATATAATTTCATAGCTCTAATATGATGTTTTTATGTATTTAGTTGCATGGTTATGCACCATTTAACTTTTGTTTGCTATTATAACAGCTTTTTCAGCTTATGCAGTGGTAGTGATGCATGCAAATTGATTTTGGAAGGGATCAGCAAGGATTTGCTTCATGAAGTATGTATCCATCTCCCTTTGCCATAAGCAAATGAAATGTGAGTAGTTAAATCATGTGTTTTATGTTTTTGTTAATTTTGTTGAGACTTGTGTAAGAACTTTCATTTCAATCATTTCCATATTTGGTCATTGAGAAACTGTAGGAAAATAGAAAAGTCATGTTGTAGAAATTGTTTATGGTGGAGATGTTTACAAGAAAGTCTTGTTTGTTGGTGGTATTATGTTGCAAATAGACTTGTCATAGATCAATCGAGCACTGATGGTAGTACTTGCACATGAACATTTGAGAGCAGTTGACAAACATTGGGATTGTTTGCTTTTTGATGGCCATTTTTTTTGTCATCACAACAGTTGTCCTCTGTCACTTGAGCATTCTGCCTCTTCTCATATATGAGACGCTTATTAAGTGCTGAATTGTTTTAATATTCACATGCTAATTTACTAGGTAATTGCTACAAATTTTGACACCAATTTAGTTCATTTCATTCTGTTCCTTAATCTTTCTATTGCGTAGTTTTTATTTAGTTTCGTTTGTAAATGAATGTTGGCGTTGGCTACTTTTTTCTACTCATTTGCAAGGTATGTTTACTTGTACAATTAGGCTTCTTGAAGCTTGAATAAAGCCAGTCTATGTTTTTTATGGGAAGCCTCCAGATTTGAAAAAGCAAGAGCTAGCAAAACGGTAATTTTGCTGTTATCATACACTTGTTTATCTTGCCTTGAAAATTATTCAAGTTTATTTCATTGTTCTAAGGATGATTTTCTTTCAAATTTTGGAGAAACTGAATCTTACTATGGACCAATTTATTGACTTGTGTATACTTTCGGGTTGTGATTATTGTGATAGCATTCGAGGTACACGAGATTTTATTTAGAGTCAGTGTTAGTCTGTTCTTTTCTGTTTTTGAGAATTATTGATTTAAAGTACAATAATCCAAGCTCTTTTTTTTTTCTTCTCTTTTATAAATATCCCAATGTAGGTATTGGTGGACAGACTGCTTTAAAGCTCATATGTCAACATGGCTCTATAGAGAATATAATGCAGAACATAAATAAAGAGAGGTCTTTAATTCTTTCAGCTTGAAAGTAGTTTCCATTTCTTGTAATTACTGTGGTGTAAAATGGTATTTATGTTAAATTGTTGAAGGTTGTAATTTGGAGGTTTGATTGTCTTATTTTGCTGGTTAGATTGTGGCAGAGAAACGTGTTGCATGTGCAACTTCTTTCATACAATTTTGTGCTTGACTTTTCCCTGTAGTTGAAATTTCTGCCCTTGTCATTTATGGTTGAGGAAATATCAGTTGATGATGGATAACCCTAAAATCTGTATTGTATTGCAATGTGTTTGACACTTTGAAGCTTGCAATAGGGCTGATAACATGTTCCAACCATTTTATCTCCCATCATTTTACAGCAAAATAATATTTAAAATATATTTTGCTCCCTCACTGTCTCATTTATATATATATATATATATATATATATATATATATATATATATAATACTGGGTTGATGCAAGCAAAGGGCCGGTATCAACCCAGTATTATATATTTCTAATAACAAATACATGTCGGTTTTAAACACTCACATATAATACTGGGCTGGGCCGGAGTAAGCTCAGTATTAACAAATCCATGTCGGTTTTAAACACTCATATATAATACTGGGTTGGGCCGGAGTCGGCCCAGTATTAACAAATACATGTCGGTCTATAACACTCATACAAATATATGTCGGTTCTTAACACTCACATATTGTAGAACAATTTGTCGGTTCTCAACCCTCATCTTATGTAGCCAAATACTTGTCGGTTTTTACCAGACAAGAGACCGACAAAAAGGAATGGACACAAATTTGTGTCGGTTTGACCAACCGGCATGTATAGAATACACGTCAGGTCCATAAATGTCATATTGAAACCGGCATGTATACATATATATGAGGGTGGAAAACCGACATATATGGGGAATTTTCTTGTAGTGATTGCTGTCTCTACATGTAGCAGCCCCTTGGTATGTAGATATTGTTAATTACTTAGTTACCAAGAAGCTACCACATGACTTGACTCGAGCTCAAAGAGACAAGATCAAAAACATTGCCAAATATTACATATGGGTTGATCCATACTTATGGAAGCATTGTTCTGATCAAGTGATAAGAAGGTGTGTTTCTGAATCTGAATTTAATTCAATTTTGACCTTCTGTCATTCTTATGCATGTGGCGGTCACTTCGGACCAAAAAGAACAGCCCTGAAAGTTCTTGATTGTGGATTCTACTGGCCATCATTGTTCAAAGATGCATATCTATTTTGCAAAGCTTGTGACCGTTGTCAAAGGACAGGTAATTTAAGTGCCAAAAATCAAATGCCACAAACCCCTATACTTATTGTCGAGATTTTTGATGTGTGGGGTATTGATTTCATGGGTCCTTTTCCTTCATCTTTTGGTAATGTTTACATTATACTTGCTGTGGATTATGTTTCTAAATGGGTGGAAGCAAAAGCTACGAGAACTAATGATTCTAAAGTTGTTGTAGATTTTGTGAAATCTAACATTTTTGCGAGATTTGGAACACCAAGAGCCATGATTAGCGATAGAGGGACACACTTCTGCAACCGATCATTTGAAGCCTTGCTCAAGAAATACAACATCACTCATAAGGTGTCTACTGCATATCATCCACAAACTAGTGGTCAAGTTGAAGTTTCAAATCGAGAAGTCAAGTCCATTCTCGAGAAGACAGTGAATCCGAACAGAAAAGATTGGAGCCTACGACTTAATGATGCACTTTGGGCATACCGACTGCTTACAAGACACCTATTGGTATGTCTCCGTATAGGTTAGTCTATGGTAAGCCATGTCACCTTCCGGTAGAGCTCGAACACAAAGCATGGTGGGCAGTAAAGCTTTGTAACATGGAGATGGATGCTGCTGGAGAACAAAGGAAGCTTCAACTGCAAGAATTGGAAGAACTTAGAAATGATGCCTATGAGAATTCCAGAATTTACAAGGAGAGAACTAAGGCATTTCATGATAAAATGATCTCCAGGAAGAATTTTGAAGTGGGACAGAAAGTTCTTTTATTTCATTCTCGCCTCAAGTTATTTCCAGGTAAATTACGATCTCGATGGGTTGGACCTTTTGTTATTACTAATGTTTTTCCCCATGGTGCAGTGGAAATCAAGAGCTTAAAAACGGATAAAGTATTCAAGGTGAATGGGCACAGGTTGAAGCCTTACTATGAGAATTCAGTGATGCAGGACATCGATGAGGTACCTCTCTACGAGCCAACTTATCTTGATGGGTGAGGACAGATAACGTCAGGCTGAGGACATTAAACCAAGCGCTTATTGGGAGGCAACCCAATGTTTTTGAAATATAAATAAAAAGAGACAAAGAAAAGAAGGTAGTATGATCAATTTTTGTGTTTCGAGGAGATTCCTCTCATGGGCTATTATAATTGATCAGGTTTTATCTCTCTTTGCCATTTGTCTTATTTGCTTTGTTGTTTGTTTTTGACTTTCATTTGCTCTTGTGTTTTTATTTCTTTTATGTGTCTCTATTTTCTTTTCTTTTCTTGTGTTTAATTTGATTATTCCGTGCTTCGAGTTCAGTTGTGCAACAGCTTGAGGAAACATTCAAACGGGAGTTGAAGCCATTGTTCGAAGGTTTGAAACGTGCATATCTGGGAGAAGAACAAACTCAATCGCATTATCGGTAATATCTCTCCTTTTCTTCTCTTCAATGGATGCTGATATCTTTCTATCGAACCTTCGTAAATATTTCCCTTCACTTCCTCAAAATGCTGTGTTTAAAATTTATAAAGTACGGATGACTAGACTTTGGGCATTGATGCTCCTAAATGTGCCTGCTGATATCCGATGGCTTATCGAAGCCAAGGTGAGATTGTCCGGTGAGCCGGACATTAATCTCGCAAAATACATGCCTGGTCTAGGAAAGAGCTACTACGCCAAGAGGCGAAGAGCGAAAAGGTTACAAGTATGTTATAAATGTGCTAGATGGAATTGTAACCAGACTTGTCGTTCATTAGGTTTTGCGTCCAGGAATAGAGAAGATAAACTTTCATTTATTAAGAATGGTTTGAGTAATGAGTCGCTGGATAATGTTTTGTTAACTCTCGAGTCACATTCTTGTGGACTTGTTCAGCGTGAATTGCTTAATCTATGGACACAATTTCGTGATGATTGCAATGTTATAGTCTAGGGAATCTGACTAAAAACGACCCTGTTTGCCAGTTTATAAGAAAACTGGATGGGAAGCAAATCCCTGACTCATAGAAGGCGTTTCAGCCGTTACTGGACGTAAAACCAGAGGAAGATGTGAGCCACAATCACAACTACTTGTATATTTGAATGTGTGTTGTTGTTGTAGAATTTTTTTTCTTGTTTCGTTTGATCTGATTATCAATGTTGTTTTTGTGTTGTTGTTGTTTGTTGATTTTGTTTGTTTTAATTTCAAGTTTTCTTTTTGACAAACCATATGACTACCCTATGCCATAAGTACACGTGGGAGACAAGTGTGGAGGTTTTGTCAACCTCCACCGAAAGTGTATCTCTATTTTTTATGCTTCACGTGGGAGACAAGTGTGGAGGTTTTGTCAACCTCCACCGAAAGTGTATCTCTATTTTTTATGCTTTACGTG
Source organism: Boswellia sacra (assembly GCA_013180625.2). Lineage (NCBI taxonomy): Eukaryota > Viridiplantae > Streptophyta > Magnoliopsida > Sapindales > Burseraceae > Boswellia > Boswellia sacra. The sequence continues at coordinate 61,731 of SNVD02001615.1, forward strand.
GGAGACAAGTGTGGGGGTTTTGTCAACCCCTGCCGAAAGTGTATCTCCATTTTCCATGCTTCACGTGGAAGACAAGTGTGTAGGTTTTGTCAAACCTCGCCGAAAGCATATCTCATTTTTTCAAATCTTGGGGCGATAAATCTGCATCGAGCAACCCCCACCGAAAGTATGTCCCCATGTGTCAAAATTTGAGAGTTTTATGGTGTATATATACATTCTGCATATTTTCATATGTCATTCCATAACCTGTCTTGCAATTGAAAAGCATAATATCTAACGTGTCTTACACAAGATTAGAGCACTTGTAGAAATGGAGAAAACACCAATTCGGCGATTCCGCAATATATGCGTATTTTGCGGATCGCAATTTGGTAAAGATGGAGAGTTTACCACAGCAGCTCTTGATCTTGGTAGGACATTAGCTGCGAGGGGTATTAATTTGATTTATGGAGGGGGTAGTCTTGGGTTAATGGGGTGTGTGTCAACAGCTGCATCCCTAGGAGGGAGCAAAGTTCTCGGCATTATCCCTAAACCATTAGCTGTACGAGATATCGTAGGCAACACAATCGGGAAGAGTTACCGGTCTCTAGTATGCATGAGCGTATTGCACATATGGTTGTTAAGTCCGATGCATTTATAGCTTTGCCGGGTGGTTATGGTACATTAGAGGAGATATTTCAAATCACCTCTTGGGCACAGCTAAACATCCATCGGAAACCCATTGGTTTGTTAAATGTTAATAATTTTTTTGATGGTTTGTTGTCCTTTCTTGATCAAGCTGTAGAAAAAAATTTCATCTCACCGTCAGCAAGGCAAATGCTGGTTACAGCTTCAACTGCAGGAGAGTTAATTGACAAACTACAAGAATTCGTCTATTCACCTGATCCAACAATGGCTCGGATAAATTGGTTTGGAGAAGGCAACAAAAGGCGTCAACTGGATTTAACCCTCCATCTGTAATCTCTATTTGCTGGTTTGCTTCGTTTTTGTTTGCTTTCTTTTTAGTGTGTTTATTTGAGATTTTTCATGTCATTTCTTTTGAGCTTTTTCAGGTTATTTCTTTCGTCCCAGGTAATATTTTCTAATCTCGGTTTTTAGAGTGGTGGCTTAAAAAGTTCAAGTTCTCTTGAAACGCATTCTGGATCTCTTCAATCCATAATGGCTGAATAAGGAGGCTAACTTCTAAACTTTGTAGACCCATTCTAACTAACTTGTTTTTGTTTGCTGACTTGTTGAACTTTGTTATTTTATGAGTGAGTTTAGTTTTGCGTAATTTAGAGTTGTTATGTGTTTTTATCTTTATCAGTTTTGATTTAAAAAAAAACAATTGTGGAAAAACCTGAGAAATGGCAGAATATGGGGTTTCTTTAACTCTTGAAACGCATTCTCTCTAATAAATCTGTAGTTTGTTTATTTCATGTTGTTTGAAGTGTCTTGTTTCTTGTTTTGTTCTTTCATAATAAAGGTATATAGGCTGGAAACCTTAAGTCTGCGGGCTACTGGTCCTAAGGATTGTTGAAATATACAATCTTGACTCAGGTGTAACAACGCCACGTACCTCTTTTCTTGCATTTTGTAGGTCGATGATAAGATAATGATTGAATTAAGAATAACTCTTGGAAAATGATAAATGATGCATGGATCTGTGTGCTTGAAATGTTTATTGGTTTTCGCTTTGCTTTTGATTCCTTGCGCAACATTGAGCACTGAGCTATTATCACTGAGTTATTTGTTCACTTAGAGAAAGTTTATGTAATTTAAATGTTTCTTCAGATTTCAATGAATTCTAGAACTTGTTTGATGGTCACTCGAGTCGAAATCCTAGACTGTGCAACATTAGGGAAATGATTTAGGCCATCTTTGGACCGTTTGAGCCTTAAGAGCCAACCTTGACTAAAATTGATCCCTAGTTACCCCTTTGAGCCTCTGTAAACCTTTTTCTTTGTTAACTACTAAAAGATTTCCTAACCTTAATTGAATTTGTTCCAAACAGTTTATCCCTTACCTATGAGCATGTAAATCATTCGCAATTACATTCTGAGCTATGTTCTGGTTTTGGGAAGTTAGAGGAGGTTGGATTATGCCATGAGCAATGCAAGTGAGTTTTATTATGTTTGTAAAAAAAAAAAAAAAAGAGAAAAAAAATCTTTAGTACTATCTTCCACGTACGTAAACATTGAGGACAATGCATTGTTTAAGTGTGGGGGAGTGGAATTGCAGTTAAAAAAAAAAAAAAAAAAGAAAAAAAGAGTTCTATACCCTTGGGCGTTCTTAAAAAGAATGAAACAACAAAGTGTGGGGGTGTAGTTTCTTTTGATTTCTACAAAAAAAAAAGAAAAAAGAAAAAAAAAAGAGAGTTCGAGTGTTCTGAATAAGTTTGGGAGAGTCATTGATGAATAAGAATGAATTTTTTATGTCATGGGCTTGAGCTCCACATAATATTGAATGATTTTATGTGTTTGTGGGTGATTTGAGCCTAATTATTATCCTTTATCATACCTTCACCCAAGCCAAACGTTACAAGCTTAATAAAGTCCTACTTGATCCTTGGTGTTGTGCATGTCTACATTAGTGGAGAGTGACTTGAAAAGCAGGCCTATGGAGTTCATTTATACACACATCTTCAATATTAAATATGATTCATTTTTATGCATAAACTCATCCGGGTTACAAGTGATCAGGTGAGAATGGCTCTACACACACACACTTGAGGAATTGAAGTGAAGCGAAACTAATCTTTGAGATAAAATTCTTGATCAAGTGCATTATTTTGAAGTTTTCTTGGGTTATAATTAAGTACAATCTTTGAGGCCTATTTGCAAGATGAAGCATTTGTGTGTTTTAATTTTTTTGTTGATTCTGTTTCGGTTTAGTTTTATTTCATCATTGTCGTAGTTGCTCGAGGACTAGCAAAGTCTAAGTGTGGGGGAATTTGATAAGTGTCTATTTATATATCATTTTCATATCAATTCGTCCATGTTTCTTTGCTATATTCCTTGGTATTTTTATGTTTTTGTGTGGTTTTGATGTTTGTAGGAGTTTTGGAGCAACTTGCACAAAAATGGAGTAAAACCCTTCATTTTCACCTCTGCTAGTCAACCATCTTCTCGGATTTAATTGTATTGATATACAATGAACCCGATGACATATTATATACCGTTGGAAAGCTCTCGAAGTCTATTTTCTGGAGAAATTTACGGTTTATAAATCCATTCAGTGTACCAAAAGTTGTAATCAAAACAGTGTGAGATGTATAGAAATATAATTCCACAAGTCACTGTAGCATGTATAATACGGGGCACTGTAGCAAGTACTGTAGCAGAGTATTTAAACACATTTTAGGGTTTTATTTTCATAACTTGAAGAGGGGAAAACGTGGGAGGAGGCTGCATTTCTGGATTTCTCTCATCCCTTGGAGTTCTTGAAGGAGAAAGAAGATTTTGAAAGAGGAGGAACTACAATTCCAAGAAGATTCATCTACAAAGAAGATTTTCAAAGAATTTGCTAAGTTCTTTCTTTCCTTTTCAATTCTGGAATTTCTCTGTATTGTATTTGTTATTCTGATTGAATATGTGTAACTAAATCTGAATTGGTTGAGGGTGATTTCAAAGCCCTTGATATGGATTTTGTGAGTTGATTGTGTAAGAAATTGTTATCCAATTCTCTAATTGAAGTTGCTTGTATTTTCCCATATCTAATGCTTATGATTGCTTACTGATTGTATTTGGAATGGCCAACTGAATGTAATTTGTTGTTGTCTATTGCTAGATTAGAAATCTTGATCCGTAATTGTCATGAATTTCCAATCATTAGTAGCAAAATTGTGATCAGAGATTGCAATTGGAAAATACAACCTAGGTTAAATAATCTGAACTTGTGTGATTATTGCTTAGATCAACCTATCTTTCTCATCGTAATGCTTCCATTGAATTAAACTTAGAGAGCTTGTTCTAGGTTGTTTAATGGATAGAGATTAAATAAAGAGCTTGTTTTATTTAACAACAAAGTAAGGAAAGATTGGGATAACAGAGCTTGTTGTTATCTACGGTTGATAACTTCAATGCTGTAATTGGATGACAATTCTATATTAATTCACAAATTCATATCTTGTGGCAGAGAAGAACCCTTAACCAGTTTCTCCCATTGATTTTTCATTCAAATTTTCTTTCTGTTTTGTTATTCGTTACTTGCATTCTTATTTCATTTAGTAAATCATTCAACAAAAATCCCCCCTGTTTAGTTTATTGTTGCTGGAAATAACAAATTCAATTAGAATCAATCCTCGTGGGAAAGATACTTACTTATCACTTTATTACTTGTGCGACTAGTATACTTGCTAGTTTCGAACGCATCAATCCTATACTTCTTAATTAGATATTGCTGATCTATTCCCTCTTTAGGGTTCCATACCAGATCATCTCGACCTGTTAACTCTTTAAGAACAATCTCATCAAAATTGTCATCAACCAAATGTAAGCTCCCAATAGGAATATCAAAGAATGTATAAACCATATTGGAAGAAAATTTTCACCAATCTAGCTCTACAATATACCTTCTGATAATAAAAGCCTTTTGGATTATCAATGGACTCATGTATATTAGCATAAAATTCTTAAATGATTGTCTTAACAGGAGGTACAAAATTGTTTACCATTCTAGTCTAGTAGATGGACTCAAGAAGCTCACCCGACCATATCTGTTGAAATTTGAAACCTTCACTAGCCTTTTAATCTGCAACTTCCTCTTTGAAGTGTATTCAAAAAATTGTTCTTCACCGCAACCATAAAAAACTTGTTAAACTTGGGCTTAATCTTGTCATTGATTCGCCCAACTAAAACTATTTCATTATCACTCATTGTAGGACCAATCGAGATTTCTATATGTTACTGTTGTGACTGCCGTGACTGCAAACTATCATGACTAGTTTGTTTAGAATCGCTGGATGAAGATGCGTTACTATTGGACTTCTCAGACTCAGTCGAAGACACCATTTTTGGGATTAGATCTGATCTGGTGCTACGCAAAGGTTCTAGAATATAGATACATGAGAGATACAAGAGAGAGAGGTAGAATGCAATGTTTCAGTTTAATAGAGAACTAAATAACCCTAACTAAGTTTTGTGATATACTTGAAAATAAAAGAGTCCTAATCCAGTTCGGTTACCAAAATAATTTCAAATTCTAATTGTTTTTCGAAAACAAACTCATTAATACAATTAATGAGATAAATTCAAATTTTGATTTTAGTTGAAATGAGGAATTCTATTAGAGAACTGAAAACTCTCTCCCTTACACCAATAATGCTAACATGACACTTTTGACATATAGATACAAAAAGAAAATCAAATTTTATTTAGGCTCAAACGATATCGTATGATATAAAATACATAACAGAAAACAATTACAATTGACATAACAATAACATCTAGGCATTATATGAATCATTCTAAGGAAGCATATTTCAAAGCTATTTATAATCAACATAACAAAGCTGTTTATCTTTATTTTTCATTCAATTGAGATGTCAAAAATAGTATTTTGACATATTCACAAAAATTAATCACATTGGATTATGAAATAAACACAGCAGCTTTCACATAATATAGAGATAACCCTTCTTCATTTGAGTGGGTGACCTCAACATATTTCTTAGATACCTTGAGCTTACTCTTAAAGACAGTTTTCGTACATCATATATTTGTAACGCTCTCTGTATTTTTTATTTTTAATCAGTATCTTAATAAAAACACAGCATAGATTACAGTTCACACATGCTTGATTAGAAGAAAACTTATGATATTACAGATATAGTTAACATAACAGAAAACAATGCTTATTTAGAAAACTGACAAATGCCTAAGGAGTTTATTAGATTCTCAAATCTAGTTGCATCTAATGCCTTAGTAAATAAGTCATCCACTGCTTTTCGATGGAGATGTGTTCAATGTGTATCACCTTTGACTCTACAAGCTCCCTTATAAAATGATGTCTCATATCAATGTGTTTTGTTCTAGAATGCTAAACTAGATTTTTAGAAATATTTATAGCACTAGTATTATCACAAAACACAATTATAGGTTTTTGTTTAATACCATAGTCACTTAGCATTTGCTTCATCCAAAGTAGTTGTGTACAATAACTCTCTACAACAATGCATTCCGTTTCTGCAGTGGACAAAAAGATGGAATTTTAATTTTTACTATGCCAAGAAACCAAGTTAGTACGAAGGTAAAAACAACCCCCTGATGTGCTCTTTCTATCATCTACACTACCTGTCCAATCAGCATCACTAAACCCTGCAAAACAAGCATTTGTTTCTTTAGAAAACCATATCTCATAGTCAGAAGTTCTATAAACATACCTGATGATTCCCTTGGCTGCTACCAAGTGACATTCCTTATGATTTGCTTGAAATCTTGCACAAAGTCCTACGCTAAAACATAAATCCGGTCTATTTGCAGTATGACACAATAAGCTACCAATGATGCTTCTATAAAGACTTGCATCAATCTCCTGTCTTACATCATCTTTGGAAAGTTTCAATTGTATAGATAAGAGTTCTCATAGGTTTGCCCTTTTCAAGTTCAAATTTCTTTATAAGATTCTTAGTATATTTTGATTGAGATATGAATATCCCATCATCCATTTGTTTAACCTGCAATCCAAGAAAGAAATATAATTCTCCTACCATACTCATCTCAAACTCTTCCTGTATCAACTCAATAAACTCATCTGTTTTGTTTTTGTTAGTTAAACCAAACACAAAATCATCCACATACACTTGAGCAACAATGAAATAATTAAGTGCATGTTTAATAAACAAAGTCTTATCATTATTACCCCTAGTATAGCCTTTCTTAATCAAAAAATTTGTCAATCTTTTATTCCAAGCTCTAGGAGCTTGTTTCAAATCATACAAAGCTTTATGTAACTTGAACACAAAATCAGGATGTTTAGGATCTTTGAATTCTTTGAGCTATTCAATAAAAGCCTCTTCATTAAAATAGCCATTTAAGAAGGCTGTCTTAACATACATTTGATACAATCTAAAATCAAGCAAGCAAGCAATAGCAAGTAGTAATCTAATAGACTCAAGTCGAGCTACTGGTGCAAAGGTTTCATCAAAGTATATGTTTTCTACTTGTGTGTAACCTTGTGCTACTAACCTAGCTTTATTTCTAACTACTTGTCCATTCTCATCAATTTCGTTCTTAAATATCCACTTAGTTCCAATGATATTTGCATTTTGAGGCCTAGAAACTAATTCCAAACTTCATTTCTTTTAAACTGATTAAGTTCATCATGCATAGCTTGAATCCAAACATTCTCTTTTAAAGCTTCTTTCATATTCTTAGGCTCAAATAATGAAATATGACAACCAATCTTACCTGATCTCTTATTTTGCTCCTAATATTCATCATCCCATCAGGACTTCCAATGATTGAGCCGGTTGGATGTGCCTTTTGTATCAAAGAAGGTGAATCTTTTCGTTCATCATCATTTCTGATTAAGTTTCTATCCAAGTCTGTGCTGTCAGATGTCGTTGTTATGTCTACTGTAACAGTTGTTGTTTCTTCTATCATGACAAAATCTTCCTTGCTGTAACTACTGTTTGGTGCTGAACTTTTTGTATTTTCTATGAGATTTGTTATGCTTTCTTCGTAAGAGTACTTTACATAATCCTTAAGGTCATTGAACACTACATTTGTTAACTCTATTATAGTCTCAGTTTAAAGATTGTAAACTCCAAATGCCTTACTATTCAGTGCATATCTCATAAAGACTCCTTTTTCACTTTTAGGATTGAATTTACCTAACTACTCTTTGTCGGTTAAGATGTAACACATGCATCCAAAAACATAAAAATATTTCAAGTTAGGTTTTCTTCCTTTTAAAATCTCATAAAGAGTTTGGTTAGTGTCAAGTCTTGAAAAAACTCTATTTAAAATGCAACAAGCAGTACTAATTGATTCAGCCTATAGCCTTTTGGTCAACTTCTTGCTATTGAGCATCATGTAGCCATCTCTTGAAGTGTCATGTTCTTTTCTCTACAACAACATTTTGTTCAGGTGTTTTGGGGGTATAAAATTCGGTGCAATTCCATGGTATTTACAGAAATCGACAAAGCTAACATTTTCAAACTGCTTGCTATAGTCACTCATTATCCTCACTATCCCGCCAATATTCTTACTTTGCTCATTTTCAAGCTTAACACAAAGATTCCTGAAAGCTTCAAAAGTGTTAGATTTTTCGCTAATAAAATCAACACAAGTATATCTAAAGAAATCATCAACACAAACAAATAAATATCTCTTACCAAAAATGCTTTCAATCTGCATAGGACCCATGAGATCCATATGAAGCAAATCAAGTATTTTAGATATGCTAGGATATGACACAGACTTATGTACTCCTCTAATCTTTTTTTTCCAATTGACATGTCCACAAATTCCATCAGTTTTATCATTAAGTTTAGGAACACCTCTAATAGCACCTAATTTAGTTAGTTTAACCAAATCTTTGTAGTTTAAATGTCCTAACTTCTGATGCCATAATTCCAAATCTGATATCTTAGTATGAAATGCATTTGTTAACAAGTAGCAATTATCCAAAGATCTATTTCCTTCTAAAATGCATTTTCGTACATCATCAAAAACCATGCATTTGTTTTGATTAAAGTTAACAACATACTTGTCATCACATGTCTGACTAATGCTAATCAGATTAGCTTTCAATCCATCAACAAGCAAAACATTTTAAAATCCAGGTAAGCCTTTAACATTTAAAATGCCCTTACCAATTACCTTGCTTTTTGCACCATCATCATATGTGAAATTTCCTTCCATGCATGACTCAAAATTTTGAAAAAATTCTTATTTCCAGTCATGTGCCTAGGACAACCAATATCAAAATATCAAATGTCATTAGAAGAATCATTAAGTGTAGTAAGAGCAACATTGCAACTTATTTTGTCTTTCTTAACCCACTGCTATCATGTCTTAGGTAACTGCTTGAACTATTTTGACCTTTCATGCAAAAGACTCAATAATTTAAAACATCTTGGTTTGGTATAACCGTTGACACCACAAAAATAATATGTTGGAACAAATCTTCTTCCCTTTTCAAGACTAGATTTAAAAGAACTCAAAGGAGACACAAAAACATCATTTCTTTTTCTATTAGGACTTGACCTTTTTGAGCTAGATTCAGATATATTACTTGATGTTGAAGATTTTACAAACACGGTATTTGATGAAGATGCAATATTACCTTCTGAATAACCCAAGCCATGTTTGTTGGAACTGTCTCTTCCGAGACTTAAAACTTGATCAAGTTTTGCAGACCCAATTTTGAGTTGATCAATAGATCTTATGCTTTCAACTAGTTCTACTATAATTTTCTCAACATGTTATGTTTTGTCTTTCAAAACAAAGTCTAGTTCATTGATGCAGTTTTCATCAAAGGCTTTCTCACATTTCAGCATTTCATTTTCCTTCTTCAAAGTTCTGACTTCCTCTTTTTGATTCAGCCATTCAAAATAAAGTGCTTTTTAGGTTTCTTGCAACTCCTCATAATATTCAGGATTATTTTCTGCATCTGAATGTTCATCATCAGTTCTACTGTAATTTTCGGTTATGCTAGCCATAACAGATTTCCCTTTATTAGCTACAGATGTTGCTCATGCAATAAAGTTGTTCATGCATTCTTAGTCCTTTGAATCAGTCTCTGAATCATCACTCCATAAGGCTGACATTCCTTTGTTCTTCTTCTTTTTGAGATTAGCATTTTTAGATTGAATATGCCCACAACTAGAACACCCATAGCATTGAATCTGGTCTTTCCTGTCAGGTTGTTTTGGACTCTTCTTGTCATTCTCCTTGCTAAATTTTTTGAATTTTTCATCACTTGAGCTTGACACCTTTGCTGGATTCTTTTTCCCAAAATTCTTCTTCATAAACTTAACATAATTCTTGATTAGAAAAGAAATCTATTTTGAATCAATTTCATCAATTTCATTATTACTTTTATCATTAGATTTTTCAGTTTTAACATTGAATGCAATACTTTTATCTTTTTGGCTTCTAGTGTTATGATTAATCTCAAAATTCTGAAGAATGTCAACAAGTTCATCAACCCTTATCTCATTAGCGTTTTTAACTTCTTTAAGGGCAGAGATCTTTAGTTGAAATTTATCAAGAACAGACTTAATGATTTTACTAACAATTTCTACATCTGCAAATGTTCTACCAAGCATATATGTAGAATTTGTAATATTGCACAGCTTTGAATAAAAATCAAATATTGACTCGTCCGTATGCATCATTAGATTCTCAAATTATGAATTCAATCTTATCAGTTTAGATCTTTTAATAGAAGTAGTACTTTTATGTTATACCTCAAGAATGTCCCAAGCTTCTTAGCCACTTTGCATCTTAAAATTTGACCAAAGTTGTTAAGATCAACAGTTGCAAAAATCGTATTGAGTGCCTTTGAATTCTAATTAGAATGCATGTAATTCTTATCAGTCCATTCTTCCTCAGGTTTAAGTTTTGAAGCTCCGAATGCAGTCACTTGTGTCAGTGGTGTCCAACTGTTATCAAGAGATTTGATATACATCATCATTCTCACTTTCTAATATGAATAATTACCATCATCAAGAATAGCTGGTTGTGATCTAGATCCTCCATTTCGTATAAACTCTATGCCTTCAAATCGATGTGATCTTTCTTTACTTGTATGTCAATGAACCTGCTCTGATATCAATTGTGAGATCTGAAAGTATGGCCAATTATAGGTAATATAACAGCAAACTATAATATAAAATGGCACAGGAGAATTTACATGATTCGGTTATAAAAACCTACATCTAAGAACAGCTTATAGATGCAATTCACTAATTCTTGTTTGTACAATCTTTAGGTGCATTTATAGTGTTGACTCACTCTCACACACTAATCTAATCTTCATAAAACAAAATCCCTCCACGATCTTAAACTCTATTGACACTGCCTACTCTCTGTTGTTCACAACTTAATAACACATTATTGAATAACCCATAACAATGATGTCTGACATTGAATTACATAAACACTCAACTCGCAAGTTCTTTCGAGCGAATACTAACTCAAACAGACATAAAAAAAATTCATGCACGATTATAACCTCTCATATATGAATAATATTCTCATAAAATATAATCAAAGTAGCATTCCAATTTTTTGCATTGAAGGCCTCCTCTATTTTTCTTGAAATGTCGTAACACACACACTTACATCTATGTTATGTGAAATAATGTTATATATATAGTGTGAAACTCGGTTACCCTTTCTCACTAATATTCAGTAGAATCTCAATCAAACTCAATTGATAATATTAGGATAATAATCAATAATATAGGAAGTATTATAAATAAACTCCTAAGTAAATTAGGACATAAATAAAATATACTTCTACGTAAACTAGGATACTAGAATAATATCCTGATCTAATAAGAGATATTCACTAAGAATCAAATACTTTCTAAAATAGACTTCTAGAAACTGTAAAATAAGAAAGAATATAATCTAATTTTTTAATTACATGTTTGTCCAAAATAATCATGTGCATAGCACATGTTAATGTATCACATTTATTACTAACAATAATAAAGTTGCAGGCTTTTGAAACTTTTTGTTGGTTTTTATTCTAACTTAAATATATATTATTTTAATAAACTTGCAGGCCTTTGGAATTCTTTATTGGTTTTATTCTAATTTTATTGAATATATATTTTAATAATATGCTTTAATGAGACAAATGAGGGTAATTTAGTCATTACTTATAAGATTCATTACATTTGATAGATCCCACTGAAGATTACTCTTAACGATTGGCTTTGATGAGGGTGTCAGTGTTACTTTCAAAACAGCGGGGATGTCAACCACTTTGATATCGAATGGGTGTAACTCCCTCTAGTTGTAGGAATTATTATTGTCAGCTCTGACATTAATAATAGTTCTAAAAAATCAACATTTGACCCAATATATAATGCTCAAGAAATAATAGGTGTCAATGTGACATTCAACCAATAAAACCCAAATTTACTTTAGAGCTTCGTATGAGATTTCTCCAAATTTTAGGGACCTTGTCCAATTTTGATGCCTAGGCAACCGTGGGTTGAGTCGGCTCGGCCCTGATTTCTAGTCAAATAAAATAGTTGGTTTAGTAAAAAATTGAACCCCAAAGAGCAAACCTACCATCGCAACCGTCTACCCTCTTTGACCTTTCAATTCCGTTGAAAATAATTTTATTTCATTGAGGTTGTGCAAATAGAATGTTACCGGATGATGAACCAATAAAACTTTTGAGGTGTCAATTTGATCATGGCACATCTAAGTTTGGTCAACTGTGAGGACAGACCCACAGGCAACAAATTTTGAAACTTTGGCTACGACATTCACACTATTGGGTTACATTTACATATGTGGCATTCTGACATTAGCTATCAACTTTGGCGGCTATTTTTTTATACATATAACTTAATGATTATTATAATTTTTTTTATGCTAGAATAGACAAGTTTTTGGATATTAAATATATTAAGATTGAAAGTTCTTGAGGTATGCAGTTATAAATAACAACATAGTAAACCGTAATATAAATCGGCACATAAGGATTTTTACGTGGTTCAGTTATAAAACCTATGTCCACAGACAGCTATAGAGCTGAAATTTACTATGTTCTTGTTTGTACAATCTTTAGGACCTTTTACAGTGCTGACTCACTCTCACACATTGAGCTAATCTTTGACAAACAAAATCTTCGCAAAGATCTTAAATACTAGTGACACGGCTCACTCTCTGTCACAGATAACTTAACAATATACTGTTAAGTTACATATAACACCCGATGTTTAACACAGAATTACATAAACACTCAACCCTCAAGTTATCTTAAGTGTTTACTAACTCACTCAGACTTAATCAACAATTCATGTATGATTTTTAACACTCATACATGAAACAAAGACTCAATAAAACAAAGTAACAAAGACATTCCTTTTGCGTTGAAGCTTTCTTCAATGAAGTCATGGAATGCCATGACCAACTCTCTCAAGAACACACCTAGTATATAATGCGCAAAAGCTCTCTCTCCACAACTATGCAATAACTCGGTATATATTGAGAAGTCTTGGCCGAAATCTTCCTAGAAATCCTGTAAATATCTCAATCAAGATCACATTAGGAATAGGATAAACTAAAATAGGAAGTGTTTTATAGTTAGACTCCTAAAGTAACAAGGACTCATCAAATATCCTTCTATTTTGATTAGGATACAAGAAATATTATCCTAATCTATAAAGGTATTTATTGTGAATCAAAAACTTCCTACAATAATCATCTAGAAACAGTAGAATAGGAATCAAAAATACTTTTCTTATTTCTATCACAAGTTAACCCAAAACTTAACATGTGTATGACACATGTTTTACGTTAACACCAATAATCTCCCCCTTTTTGGCAACTTGTGATGAGATCACTAAACTGTTTCTAAGAACATCTCACGATAAGTTAGACATTACTATAAGTAATCAAGAACCATGAATCAGAAAAGTATCTCATGCAAAGAAATAATTAGAAAAATTGTTGTGAATCACATAACAGCATACTGTCACAAGATATATGACTGATCAAAGTACTAATTGAAGTTTCACTAGTACACTCAAACTCAGCTACAGAACAAATGAAAATATATGTCAAACACTGCTGCAATAATCATCTACAACATCCATCCAATTTACTGGAGCAGATTGACATCCCTTGACACAAATCAGCAAGCCATTCAAGTACAAACAACACATGAAATATAGTTCATTCTCCCTCTCACTTTTTACTTATTCCTTTGAGAAACAAGTAACACAAAAACAAAATTAATAAGCAGAGAGAATCATGAGTCAAATGAAGGATAGAGACGGTAAATTAAAAATAGTTCAAAAGAAAGCAGCAAAGAGTTCTCTTCTCCTTGATCTTCTCCCCCTTGATTTCAGCACAAGTGGCCAAAATTCTAACCAAGTCTCAGAGATTTTGTGACTGGTGGGGAGGTAGAGCTGCCAGGGTGCTTGATAGATTTGCGAGCCACATGTTTAACCCTACGCCTAGGAGTGGATGTAGGCTGATCAGATGGAACTGGCTCTGGTTGAGCTGCAACTGGTGCTGTCTATTCAGAAGGGACTGGTGCTAGTGGTGCTTCAGTAGTATCCGAGGAAGTTGTAGTAACTTCAGCAACAACTCTGCATATCTCCCTCTCAATTCTTTCTGCATTGGTTTTAGTGGTCTTAGCAGGCTATTGGGAAGAGGCTATTGGGAAGAGGGAACTGGAGACTTAGTTGCTGGAAAAGGGGGTGATGGAGGTGATGGTGGATGAGATTCTTGAACAGCTGCTGCAGAGACAGGAATATCCAGGGATTCTTTCTCAGTAAGTGGTGAGGTCTGTTTCATTCCGAAATCTGTTTTTTGTTGGTACATCTGAATCAGATTCATCTTGCAAAGTGGGAGCTAATTTGTCTGGTTTCTACTTCTTCTGATCAGATGATTTCTTCACCACTTTAATTTTCTTCTTTCCCTTCCTGTTATATCCCTTGATAGAAGCCTTGTTTGATTTTTCTTTTGGCTTCTGTGCTTCTATTTTGTCTTTTTTATTAGCATGCTGTGCAACAGGACTTGATGGAATGGGAGCTTCTTCCTCATGTTGAGGTTCAGTGACTTCTGGTATGTCATCAGCTGGTTTTTTTGGAATCACAGGTTTAGGTTAGGTTCAGTTTCCATAGAGTGTGGTGCTGTGGACCGAGGCTGTCCTAGAAACTAGGCTTCCAACATAGATTGCTTGTGTTTGATGTCTTTCAAATCTTGCAGAATATTTGTCAAAACAGAATTAAACAAGTTAAGTTTTTCTTCAACAATTTTCAATTGATTTTTCTTGACTCTTGTTGGTTTAGGTTCAGGCACGGGCAAATCAGTTTGATCATGCAATCTTTGAAGGAATCCCTTGGTAATAGACTTAGACAGAATTTCAGTCTATTCACTGGAGCTCACAGGAATGTTGTTCTGAGCAAGTATGCCTTGAATCAAACAGGGGAACACAAGCAAGTAGTAATCAGAGTGATAGGAACCAATTTGAACTATTGTTCTATATGCTAACAGACCAAAGTTTACTGATCTATTAGTTCCTAGACAAAAGAAAAGTTTCATTTTGTCTTCCCGAATCTGATTTTGATGGGAAGAAGGAAGCCAATTAAACTGGGCTATCTTGTGTAACACTTGGTATTGCTTCCTAAGATATTTCTGGTCAAGACCATCTTTGGGTTTCCATTCGATAACTGTTCGACCAGTTACTTCCTTAACTATTTTAGCCATGTTAAACTCTTCATCTACAGAATGCATGCTGCCTATTGGAATGTCTAGAAAATAGTTTATGACATTGGGAGAGAATTTCACAAACTTCCCCCGACAGTAGACTTTATGGTAATGAAAACTCTTAGGATATCAATGGCACTTGAAATATTAGCATAGAATTCCTGAATCAAAGTTTTTACAGGAGGAAGAAAGTTTGATACCGTTCGAGTCCAGTAATTGGACTCAATTATCTCACTGATACCATATTTGTTGAAGTCTGAGAGTTTCACTGGCCTTTCTAACTGTAGCTTTCTCTGTGAAGTAATCTTGTCAAACTTCTGTTTAACTGTAGTAGTGAGAAATTTGTTGTATTTTGGCTTGACCTTGTCCTTGATCTTATTCACTGGTACTCGTTCGTCCTCACTGATGGCTGGATCGACTGCACTCGTTGCATGTTGGTGTTGCATAGGAGATGACTGACTATTATCACTACTGTTGTGACTGGAGTCATTTGAAGAAGAAGCACTAGCTGTTGAGTTTGAGGTTGCCATGGCTAGGGTTTTCAAACTGTAGAAGGTTTTTTAGAATAGAAACAGAGAGCCAAGATGCGGGATAGGGAAGCAACTGTGGATGAGGGATTATATGAACAGGACAAACCCAAAAACTGTTTGTTATATATACTAGGCCAATTTTTAAGGAATTTTTTTATTTTCATAAAGAATTAATTAATGACTTTCCTTTCCAAAAACTGTTTAATAACTCCCTTCAAACACATCAATTCAAATTTGATTTAAATTCAACTATGGAATACTAATAGAATTAGGATTCCCGCCATTGAGACTTCTCCCCCTTAATTCAATGATGCTGACATGATAAAATTTGACACATTGACACACAAGTGACTTATATTTAGAATAAGCACATAGATCATTGTTATGAAAAACGTAACAGAACACAGTTAATAATATCATAACAGTAATATCTGAATTATCATATTTCTCATTCTAAGAAAACATATTTTTGGAGCTGAGTAACTTACACATTAAAGCTTATTTTTAACCTATTGAGTGAACAACTTGAGCGTGCTTCTTACACACACAAAAGTTGATTTCAATGAAAATTTTATTCGATTAATACAGTAGCTTTCACACAATATAGAGGTAGCCATTTTCATATGAGTGGGTGACCTCAACATATTTCCTAGATACCCTGAGGTTACTGTCAATGATAGCTTTCACATATCATATATTGATAGCCCTCACTGTATTTTTCATTTTAACTTAGTATCTAGTACAAATTTTATACCATAGCTCAAACATACTAATTTAGAAGGAAACTTATGATATTACAGATATGAATAAAATAACAATGTACTGTGATTACTCATATAACTAACAAATACCTAATGCTTTTCTCAGATTTTTAAACCTTGTTGTGTCCAATGCCTTAGTAAACAAGTCAGCTAATTGTTTATCAATGGAGATGTACTCAATGTGTATCACCTTAGATTCTACTAGTTCCCTTATAAAATGGTATCTAATATCAATGTATTTTGTTCTAGAATGCTGAACAGGATTTTTGAAAATATTTATAGCACTAGTATTGTCACAAAACACAGTTATAGGCTTTTGTTCAATACCATAATCACTCAATATCTACTTCATCCACAATAGTTGCATACAACAACTCCCTGCTGCTATGTATTCGGCTTCTGCTGTAGATAAAAAAATTGATTTCTGCTTCTTGCTGTGCCATGAAACCAAGTTAGTACCAAGATAAAAACAACCTCCTAAAGTACTTTTTTTGTCATCTACATTTCCTAACCAATCTGCATCACTAAACCCTGCAAGACAATCATTTGTATTTTTAGAAAACTGTATCCCATAATCACATATTCCATGAACATACCTGATGATTCTCTTGGCTGCTGTAAGATGTGATTCTTTGGGATTTGCTTGAAACCTTGCACAAAGTCCTACACTAAAGCTTAAATCCGGTCTGCTTGCTGTGAGGTATAGTAGGCTGCCAATAATTCTTCTGTACAAGCTTGCATCAACATATTTTCCTGCATTATCTTTTGAAAGTTTTAGATTAGTATTGATAGGAGTTTTCATTGGTTTTTCATTCTTAAGCCCAAACTTCTTTACAAGATTTTTGGCATATTTTGATTGAGATATAAATATCCCATCATTCATTTGCTTAACCTACAATCCAAGAAAGAAATTTAATTCTCCTACCATGTCATCTCAAACTCTTCCTGCATCAACTTAATAAACTCATTAATTTTACTTTTGTTAGTTGATCCGAAAACAATGTCATCAACATATATTTGAGCAACAATAAAATAGGTTGATGCATGTTTGATAAACAAGGTCTTATCATTGCTGCCTCTTTTATAACCTCTATTGATTAAAAAATTTTGTCAACCTTTCATACCAAGCTCTAGGAGCTTGTTTCAAACCATACAAAGTTTTGTGCAATTTGTACTATAATCAGGATGTTTAGGATCTTCAAATCCCTTAGGCTGCTTAACAAAGACTTCTTCATTGAGATAGCTATTTAAAAATGCTATTTTAACATTCCTTTGGTACAATTTGAAATCAAGCAAACAAGCAATTCTAAGTAGTAATCTAATTGACTCAAGTCTAGCTACAGGTGCAAAGGTCTCATCAAAGTCTATGCATTCAACTTGTGTATAACCTTGTGCAACTAACCTAGCTTTATTCCTTACTACTTGACCACTTTCATCAGTTTTATTTTTAAAAATCCATTTAGTTCCAATGACATTTGGACCTTCTAGTTTAGGAACTAGTTTCCATACTTCATTCCTTTTAAACTGATTAAATTCATCTTGCATAGCTTAAATCCACACCTCTTCTTTTAAAGCTTCTTTCACATTTTTTGGCTCAACTAAAGACACATAACATGCAAACCTTACTTGATTTCTTACCTTGCTCCGGGTTTTCATCATGCCATCTGGTGGTCCAATGATAGAACTTGTTGGATGTGCCTTCTGAATCCATATGAGTGGATCTTTCTTTTCATCTTCATTCCTGATTAAATTTCTGTTCAAATCTAAGTTGTCAGATGTTACTGTTACGTCAGGTGTAACAGCAGTTGTTTCCTCCTTCATAATAGCATCTTTCTTTTTGCTGCTGTCTGAATCTGATTTTTCTGTATCTTCTATGAAGCTGGTTTCGTTTTCCTCTTGTGAGTGCTTTGCATAATCATCAAGGTCATCAAATACTACGTTTGCAGATTCCATAACTGCCTCAGTTCTCAGATTGTAAACTCGAAATGCTTTAATGTTTTGAGCATATCCCACGAAGACTCCTTCATCACTCCTTGGATCTAATTTTCCTAACAGTTCTCTGTCATTTAAGATGTAACACCTGCATCCAAAGACATGAAAGTATTTCAAATTAGGTTTTCTTCCTTTCAATATTTCATAAGGTGTCTGGTTAGTGCCAAGTCTAAGAAAAACTCTATTTGAAATATAACAAGTAGTGCTTATTGCTTCAGCCCATAACCTTTTTGTCAACTTCTTGCTATTGAGCATCACTCTTGCCATCTCTTGAAGAGTTCTATTCTTCCTCTCCACAATGCCATTCTATTCAGGGGTTTTGGGAGCTAAAAATTCATGATTAATTCCATGATATTTGCAAAAGTTAGCATAGCTAACATTTTCAAACTCCTTGCCATGATCACTTCTTATTCTTACAATCCTTCCAATGTTCCTATTTTGCTCATTTTTAAGCTTAACACAAAGGTTCCTGAAAGCATCAAAAGTGTCAAATTTTTCTTTAATGAAATCCACCCAAGTAAATGTAGAAAAATCATCCACACAAACAAATATATATCTCTTACCTGTAATACTTTCAATTTGCATAGGACCCATAAGATCCATATGAAGCAAATCAAGTATCTAAGAAGTGCTAAGATGTAGATTTGATTTGTGTGAACTTATAATTTGTTTTCCCATTTGACATGGTCCACAAATTTTATCAATTTTGTCATCAAGTTTTGGAACTCTTCTTACAGCACCTAACTTAGTTAATTTAACCAAGTCTTTGTAATTTAAGTGTCTTAATTTTTTATGCGACAATTCTAAATCCGAAATCCTAGCATGAAATACAATTTCTACTAAATAACAGTTATCCAAAGATCTATTACCTTCTAGAATGCATTTACCAAAATTATCAAAGACCATGCATTTGTTTTGTGTGAAGTTAACAGTATACTTTTCATCACAAATCTAACTAATGCTTATAAGATTAGCTTTCAAATCTTCCACTAGAAGGACAATTTTAAAATTGGGTAGGCCTTTGATATTCAAAGTATCTTTACCAATGATCTTACTTGTTGCTCCATCTCCAAAGGTGATTTCCATCCCTGCATAAAACAATTTATTTCCAGTCATTTGCCTAGAACAACCGCTGTCAAAATACTACAAATCATTAGATGCATGATTAAGTGCAGTAAAGGCAACATGGCATACTGTTTTGTCTTTCTTAACCCACTTCTGTTGTGATTTTGGTAACGGTTTAAATTGTTTTGACCTTTTATGTAAAAGATTCAACAATTTAAAGCATCTAGGCCCTTTTTACCACAAAAATAGCAAATAGGAATGAACTTCCTTACCTTTTCAGGACTGGACTTGAACGAACTTAGAGGGGAAACAAATGTTTCACTGCCCTGGGAATTAGGACTTGACTTTAAAGAGTTCGGTTCAAAATTCTTACCTGATGTTGAGGCTTTCACAAAATTGTTTTTGATGAAGATGCAATATTACTTTCTATGTATCCCAATCCATGTTTGTTAGAGTTGTCTCTTCCAAGACTCAAGACTTGATCAAGTTTGGCTGCTCCAATTTTGAGTTGATCAACACACTTCTTGCTTTCAATCAGTTCTGTTGTGATTTTCTCAATGTGTACTGTTTTGTCTATCAAAACAGTTTCCAGTTCGGTGATGTGGTTTTCAGCATAAGCTTTTTCACATTTGAGAACTTCAATTTCCCTTTTCAAAGTGTTGATTTCTTGTTTTTGACTCAGCCATTCACCATAGAGTGCATAGTATGTTTCTTGCAACTCTTCATAATATTCTGGTCCATCTTCTTCATCTGAATGATTAACACTATCTTGACAATCTTCTGTTATGTTTGACATAATAGTCTTTCCTTTATCTGCTGTAGATGCTGTAAATGCAACAAAATTGCTCATGCAATCTTGTCTTCTGACTCCGATTCTGATTCATCACTCCAGGTTGCTGTCAGCCCTTTGTTTTTCTTCTTGAGATTAGCACATTTAGATTGAATATGCCCATAACCAGAACATTCATAGCATTGAATCTGTCCTTTTTTTTCAGGTTGTTTCGGTTTCTTTTTATCACTCTCCTTGCTGAATTTTCTGAACTTTTCTTCACTTGAGTTTGATGGTTTTCCTTAATTCTTTTTCCTGAAATTTCTTTTCATGAACTTGACATAATTTCTTGTTAGAAAAGCAATTTGTTTAGAATTAGTTTCATCAAACTCATCACTACATTCATCATTAAATTTTTTAGCTTTCATATTAAATGCAATGCTTTTACCTTTTTGTTTCCGAGTACTTTGATTTATTTCAAAGTTTTGGAAAATACCAATCAGTTCATCAACTCTCATTTCATCAGTGTTTTTAACTTCCTCAATAGCTGATATTTTAGGTTGAAACTTGTCTGGGACAGACCTAATTATCTTACTGACAAATTCTACATCAGTAAAATTTTTGTCAAGCATGTATGCTGAGTTTGTAATATGACATATCTTAGAGTAAAAATCAAAAATTGATTCATCCTCATGCATCATCAAATTTTCAAATTGAGAATTCAGTCTCATTAATTTAAATCTTTTAACAGATGTAGTACCTTCATGTTTACCTTAAGTATGTCCCATGCTTCTTTGGCCACATTGCATCTAGAAATCTGTCCAAAGTTGTTTAAGTCTACTGCAGCAAAGATTGCATTAAGAGCCTTGGAGCTCCAACTGGATCATCGGTATTCTTCATCAGACCATTCGTCCTTTGGTTTTGGTTCGGCATTACCAAAAGCATTCAGCTTTGTTGGCGGTGTCCATCCCTTAAGTACACTTGTCCATGCTTTGTCATCAAGAGACTTGATATACATCATTATTCTTACCTTCCAATATGGATAATTATTGTCATCTAGAATAGGTGGTTGCATTCCAGATCCTCCATTGCAAATAAACTCCATCCTTCCATATCAATGTGATCGTTTTCTTCACTCGTCTATTAGTGAACCCGCTCTGGTACCAATTGAAAGTTCTCGAGGTATGCAGTTATAAATAATAATACAGTAAATTGTAATATAAATCGGCACAGGAGGATTTTTACGTGATTCGATTATAAAAACCTACGTCCACGGACAGCTATAGAGCTGCAATTCACTATGTTCTTGTTTGTACAATTTTTATGACCTTTTACAGTGCTGACTCACTCTCACACACTGACCTAATCTTTGACAAACAAAATCTTCGCAAAGATCTTAAACACTAGTGACACTGCTCACACTCTGTCACAGATAACTTAACAGTATATTGTTAAGTTACACATAACACCCGATGTCTGACACAGAATTACATAAACACTAAACCCTCAAGTTATCTTAAGTGTCTACTAACTCACTCAGATTTAATCAACAATTCATGTATGATTTTTAACACTCATACATGAAACAAAGACTTAATAAAACAAAGTAACAAAGACATTCCTTCTGCGTTGAAGCTTTCTTCTATGAAGTCATGGAATGCCGTGACCAACTCTCTCAAGAAAACACCCAGTATATAATGCGCAAAAGCTCTCTCTCCACAACTAAGCAATAATTCGGTATATATTGAGAGGTCTTGGCCGAAATCTTCCTGGAAATCCTGTCAATATCTCAATCAAGATCACATTAGGAATAGGATAAACTAAAATAGGAAGTTTTTATAGTTAGACTCCTAAAGTAACAAGGACTCATCAAATATCATTCTATTTTGATTAGGATACAAGAAATATTATCCTAATCTATAAAGGTATTTATTGTGAATCAAAAACTTCCTATAATAATCATCTAGAAACAGTAGAATAGGAATCAAAAATACTTTTCTTATTTCTATCACAAGTTAACCAAAAACTTAACATGTGCATGACACATGTTTTACGTTAACACCAACAAAGATAAAACTCAAACTTGTATTATATAAAAAAAAAAATTACTGACTATTCCACAAACTTAATCTTGCATAAAACACTATAATACTAAATTCCGAAATTCAAAATTAAAATCAAGCATTTTGACATCATAATTTCTTCAAATACCAAGTCTTGAAAAGGTTAAGCTTAGGAAAATTTAATCTAAAGTATTGTACTAGTAAAATGAAAATAAAAAATTAATCACTACCGCACATCGGACATAAAATCAACAAACTTATTTAGGGAGTTTTTTTTTATCTGAAATCTAAATATGTTTAAATATTATAATCGAAATGATATGTTTATTTTTTTATTTTAATATTTGAATTAAAATATTTGAAAACTATTTAATTTATATAATTGGTAATAAATAAATTATATAATGGTATTTTAGAGAATTAGAGGAGTAATAAATAATTTAGACATTTGCATTCAGAATTAATGTTGTTATTTGCACCCAAGTTTTTAATTAATACACCCATTTACTCAATGAATCCACTTCTTAAATTTTAAAAATTTATTTTTACTTTATAAACACATCTTAATGCCAACCATAAGCTTATCAAAATTAAATTCTTTAAATAATTATTTTCTTAAATAGACCATCATCCTAATCTTCACACGCATCAAATAATAAATATCTCTTCCTCTCTAATGGTTATTAGGGTTCCATTCTTTTTGCACCCTTAACTTTCTTTCGATCCATCTACTGTGTAATAAATGTTCAACCATTCTATCTTTAGTCATCCTCTTTCACATCATCATATCACTATTTCATTGACGGCCTGATTACTTTGAATTGGGAAATGTAATTAGCCCAATCAATAGTAATGCAAGTTGAGGTGTGCGTGAAATTTAGTATTTTCTTCCTTTTTCATGGAAGTTGATCATTTTTCATAAAAGGAGCCGATTGAAGCAATAAGACAATACTTTAACTTTTAGATTTATTTTAAAAATTTATAAGTTATTTATCTTTAGCTAATTATTCATATATTAAATTAACTCTTTTTGTTTTCACCGTAAGTTTCAAAAGGAATTTGGAAGCCATATAGCTGTTCAGGCTTTCAGCCTATACAAATCATTTGCTGATGTAAAAGAATGCAGGTGAGTGAACACACACACACACACATACAGATATATATACTTATGATTAATTAGGTTTAATTATACTTAACTGTAAATTGATTAAGAGATAATTTTGTAATAAAATTGTTAACAAAATAAGGGTGTGTTTATTAAAAAAAAAGTTGTAAATAACGCCACCAAATATTTTTGGCTTTTCTCTCTTCAGTGCAAATTCTAAATTGTATGACAATTAGACTTAAGTTCAAAAAACAAACACCGTAGTAGAATAAGTCAAATTAGACTTCATATAGAAAATTAACACGCATTTAGTAATTGTAATTTAAAATACAAAATAAAAAAAAGTCTACCATTAAATACAAACTCTCAATAGCCAAATCTACTCATACTATGACTAATGAGCTTTTGAAAAAACTGATGAACACTAACATTAAAATGCGTGACATTTTCTATAAAATAAAGTTATAAGAACGTATATTAATTAAAGAGCATATGTAAAGAAATTAAAAATAATAAATTTATTTTACTATTAGAGAATATTCCTCTTAGTGCACAATTACTTTTCAAGTATTGTTTGTAGCTAACATAAAATAATTTATCAAAACTCACTCCACTGATATACAGGATAGTTAAACATTGACACTAACAAACAAGAAAGTAGTATTGAATATAAATTAAGTATGTAAGTTCTTCTATGTAAAGCTACAAGATTGAAATGAAAATCTCATTTTAAAGATAGTATAATATTGGGCCATTCAATTTCTATCTGAGATAAATTTGGTGTATGTTTCCCTCTAATGCATTTTGGTTTCTGGTATATATCAGTTTTACCCAAGAATGACAAATCCGAATCAGCTAATATCAGACTAGTGCAGCTCACCTGATCTATGCAAATTTGATGAAATATGATCATCGAACCACTTCAGGTAAATACAGCATGAAAAATGAAACTAAATAAGTATAGCAAGACAATATTGCAACTAGTTAATTAGAAAATGAATACAAGGAGAATGGCTTGAGAATCACATTGTATTAAACCTAAGTGGTTGGCTCTTTCCCGGGCATGCAGCGCTGATAATCTCTGAATAAAATTCAATTGAGGTTGAACTGAAATCCCATTGCTCTGTTGATTTCTTCGCATCTATTTCAAATTGCTTTTTGCTCCTTTGTGACTTCATAATTGCCTCCAGTTCCGCTGCAACTTCTTTCATTGGTGGCCTATTCCTGCCATTTGAGTCTAAACATCTTTTTGCAAGGTATGCAACTGCTATTAGCTCTCCAATCTTGTCTTCCTCAACAACTCGAGTATCAAGAATATCAATTAAATGGTTTTCTTCTAATGACGAAAGGAAATAAGCGGCTAAACCTATTTTTTCTTCATGCCCAATTGTAAATATTGGCTCCTTTCCTGTTAGAAGCTCAACAAGAACCACCCCAAAGCTATAGACATCACTTTTTTCTGTGAATTGCTTAGATTGAAAATACTGAGGATCAAAATAGCCAAAGGAACCTCTCACCTGTGTAGTTAAATGAGTTTGATCAAGAGAAATTGATCTAGAAATTCCAAAATCAGACAATTTTGCTCTAAACTTTTCATCCAATAGTATGTTGGAAGACTTAATATCCCTATGATAGATGGGAGCAGAAGCCGCAGAATGCAAGTACGCAATTGCACTCGCAACTTCTATGGCTATATGCAATCGAACTTCCCATGACATTGGAAATTCCTCTGTTTGATTATGAATAATATGGGAAAGAGATCCATTTGGAATAAACTCATAAACAAGTAGAGGAACTTCGGTCTCCAAGCAACAACCTAACAGCTTAACAACATTTCTGTGGTCAATTTGTGAAAGGATAACAACCTCATTTATAAACTGTTTGACTTGCCCTTCATCTGTTACCTTGGACATTTTGACAGCAACAATTCTCCCATCTGTTAACATTCCTTTGTAGACTGTGCCTTGTCCTCCTCGACCAAGTATTCTATTCTCATTGAATTTATCTGTAGCAACTTCTAGCTCTGTTGAAGTAAAAAGTTTAGTTTTCTCTAGACTACCTTCACTTGAAGACAGTTGTGCTTGCAGCAACAAACCACCATTGTGTTTGAAAAAAAATTCTTTGAGTTTAATGATCTTTCTCCTTTGCATAAATTTGTAAAACCTTATCGCTCCAAGAATTGTAAACAAGAGTCCAAAACCTGCTCCGGTACCTGCAAATGGTGTCATGAAAGAAAGCAAGTTTCTTACCTTTTCGCATCAGCTATTAAATTTTTCAAGGCCATCTACCAGGATAGGAGTTTACCTATAAGAACTGGTGTCACCCATGATTTATTTTCAACGCAACCAGTTCCATCTTTACGGCCATCACCATGATAACCCAAGGGGCAAGAGCAACTGTAATTTCCTGGCGTGTTGATGCAGTTTTTGACACAGAGATTGAGCACTCTTTCTGCGCATTCATCAACATCTGTAATAATAAGTTACATAGCAAGTTAGATCATCTAAAATTAAAGAAGATAGGTGATGATGCAAATTAGCTATTAGAATGTCTGATTGTATTTTTTTTCCAAAAAAAAGATGTCTGATTGTATTTCGTGTCAAACAGTGTTCCGAAAGGGCAAATTCTACGCACTGCAACCTTAGAAAATCCCAAAGCTGTATATAATTGGCAGAATAACACTGTGCAGGTTAAACGTTAATGTTATTGGAAAGAATTTTATTAATTTTGAACTTTGTAGTACCCAGGCATCCATGTGGAAGATATGGATTTCCCTCAAAGCCTTTGGCACAGGAGCAGGAAACAGAGCTTCGATTTTTCGAACAAATGGAATTGAAGCCACAAATTTTGCATGATTCCTCAGCCGAAAACTTCCAATCAAGCACTACGGGAACTTGTTCAGGCAAATCATCAAAAGGATATGAAAACGATGTACTAAGAAACCAATCTTTGTCTACCAGGAAGGCATACTTGCATCTGGTTTCATAAGAACCTGGCGTTGTTCCGCTGGCGCTCAAAGTGAAGTTCTTTAGCCCATAAGGGATCATAGACTGGCAACAGCTGATTCCATAACAACCATCGATACTTTTATTAGTGGATAATAGTCTACTCTCATCATTGCAAATAGACATGCACCCTCCAATGATCTCATTGTTTTCCTTGATTATAGCCTGAACGCCACAACCCAGTCCAGTAAACCTGTTGCCTTTTACTGAATAGAACAAGTATGGATTGTCCCCCAAGTTGATATTGCTTCCAGGTTCAAATGACCCAGAACAATAAGAAGATTTCTTATGATTGATTCGCAGGGTACCTGAAAGCAGCTTTACGTCCAGGACCTCCGCAGCCTTGTTATAACTCAAGAAAGGTTTAGGAGGATTGAATGAAGTGTCACACGTTACAGAAAACCACTCATTTTTGTGGCAACCAGATCCTATTCCGAAAGGGTATGGAATGGTAACATTGCCACATTTGTCTGCACAGTTGGGCAATGCTGTGCCTTGAGAATCATTGGCCGTAGAAACTGAAACTATGCCCAAGAATAGAAGGAGAAGGTAATGGAAAACACATTGCAGCGCCATGATCAGAACCCGATTGATCTTAAAGGGTATTAAAGTGAACAAGAATTAATGCAAGTAAAGAGTTGAGAATTTCAGCTAAAGATAACACACATACATATAGTATGAAAATGTGACGGAGTCAACGGGGGGAGAATTGCGAAGGAGTTGCATCGATTAATTACAAGGAGTTTGAGACTCATTCTACACAAATTTTGAATGCCTATTTAAACAATTTTTCAGATCTTGTCAAGATGCTGAAAAAAGCCATTGACATTTATTTCTTTTACACCCTGAAATCAATTATATTGCTTCTTAGGACCATGAACCGGTCAAATTCAACAACAACTTCAATGAAGTTTCATATCTATCGAATTTTCAATTTTAATATCAGAATAGTGGATATAGTCATGATTCAATGGGTTAGGTCCACTTACTTTTTCTTTTGTTGATTTCTAATCCTTCCAATGGATTTGATTGGAATAATGGAAAAGAAAAACATTTGGCGATTGAAGAGACAACTTATCATTATAATAAACAAATGTTCAACTTTCTTTTATAACTAGAATTACTATTCTAATTACCACAATAGAACTCATAAGGATAACTTATTATAATTAAATTGTACAATTTAGAATTACATTATTCTACAATACAGTTGGTTACTTTTTTTTATTACAAAAAAATATCAACAATATCTCTATTCTTCATTTCAATATGTTAAATATGAATATTACCACTTGCGTTTTTTTATGAAAAGGGCGTCAAAAAACCCCTTATCAGATTTGAACCATTGACTTACGCCTTACCATGGCATTACTCTACCACCGAGTTAAAAGGGCCTTTTGATTCAATTACTGAATGAATCATTGGGCAGATAGGATAGATCTATTTATCTATGTATATATATTATAAGTATATACAGTAGACCTATAGTGGTTAGTGGCTCATTCAGGAACGAGAATTTTTATTTCTGTAAGGAGTATTAAGTTTTTTATTTCCTTAAAGAGTATTAAGTATAGGGTAAATTTGGTTTATTGATATTGGATTTGATAAATATCAATGAAATAAATTGTTTCAAGACCAACCCTAATGGAATTGACTTGTGACCCCATCAGAATGGAACGAAATTCATTTGATTGATACATTTACCTACTAATTCGACAAAGATCCAAGACCTTTCATTGAAGCATGTGATAAAGAGATTCGGTTTGTCCCCTGAACAAAATTGTTGGAGAAAAAAACTCATTTTCGATAACTTGTTGATGCTCATTACCAGATTTTCAGATTTCTCATTTTTTAATTTCCTGGTTTAGTGTGATATAGAGATACGTCTATCTCATCTTAGCAAGGAGTGAATCAATGAATGAAAGTGGACGAAATGAAGTTTAACCTTCTTTTATGTCAGACTAATCACTTCTCAAAAAGTCCTCTACTTCGTCCTATTTTTACTATTATTCCATTCTAGAATAGAATGAAGATTCGAATGAGTGATTCATAAGTCCAAATGACGAATCAAAAAATGCTATAGGATGGATCTGAAAAGACAGAAAGGTCCTTCTCATCTAGTCGTATCATTCCATAAATTATATTGACAATTTCAAAAAACTGTTCATACTATGAGCATAGTATGATGGCGGTCGGGCAAGTATGCCCCCATCGTCTAGTGGTTCAGGACATCTCTCTTTCAAGGAGGCAGCGGGGATTCGACTTCCCCTGGGGTAAGGGTATTACGAAAGGAAGTTGATCGTGGATTATCAATAAGCCTAGAATTTTTTCTTCTTGGGTCGATGCCCGAGCGGTTGATGGGGACGGACTGTAAATTCGTTGACAATATGTCTACGCTGGTTCAAATCCAGCTCGGCCCAAAAATTCGCTGATCCACCATGAAATGATATAACCCCCTTTTGCTTTTCAGAAATTCCATATAAGCATATAAGAAAGAATAAAAAAAGTCAAATTTTCTAATATATCCCTCCCTCCCTCTATTTATTTTTTTCTTTGTTCCCATAAATTCTGATCTTGCTAACCATCTAGATTCATATCAGGTACAAAGTAGAATGAAAAAAAAGATATTTCTATTTAATAAATAGAAATATATAATTTAAATAGAAATTAAATAAATAATAAATAAAGTAAAGACAAAAAAAAAGAAATTTTTTCATGGATTATCAATCGATTTGGCAATAATGAAAGGATTACTAGTAATCCGTATTGCTCTCACGAAAGTGTGTATCCATGTGGATATCACCTGCGTCTCTATTAAAACATATAAAAGGCGGTGATTTTAATCTAAATAAAAATGGTTTGAATGAAATCATAAGAATATGTATGCTTTACATTTAATTTCAGGGGGGATTGTAGTTCAATTGGTTAGAGCACCACCTTGTCAAGGCGGAAGCTACGGGTTCGAGCCCCGTCCGTCCCGACGGATCCAAATCCCAAAAAAAAAATTCATCAATATATCTCTCCATTTTCTGTTAAACTGGGTACAAATGGTAGAATTTCATTCCCAATGTTATCTTTCTTTTTTTTTCTATTTCGTTTCGATTCTTTGTTTGGGTTTATTTGTAAATCATTTGTAAACAATGGAAGTGGAAAGCACTTAGATGGTTGTACAAGGAAGGAGGTAGGTTATAGAAAAGATAGAACACGAAAGAATGATAAATCAAAAGAAAGTATTTATTTAAAGTATAAACGAAAGAAATTCTTTTGATTGAATTAGATTTGTATTCGGTGTGTGGATAAAGGATCCGTTTATGTTATACTATTCAATTCTCAACGATGAATCGAGTTAATAGCTCAGATATTGTTATTCATGATATGGATCTGATTCGATATCATCGAAATGGAATTCATCCCATTGAATTTACAAGTGAAAGGTTTATCATCTCTATGGGATTAAATCCCTAGTTATTTCGAAGTAAAAAAAACGAAACGATGAGATTATGGAAGTAAACATTCTCGCATTTATTGCTACTGCACTGTTCATTCTAGTTCCTACTGCTTTTTTGCTTATAATCTACGTAAAAACGGTTAGCCAAAGTGATTAATTTGAATGAAACTTGACTTCTTAGTTCTTATCAATGATTTAAGAAAAAATTTCGAATTTCACTCACGTCTTAAATGAAATGAACGGACTAGAATCAACAGTAACCTATAAGATCCAATAGCATCTACTTTGATTATTGGAATATAGAAAGATACACACCGAATAGGGATCAATCTACAAGATCAATCTACAATATGTATACGTATCTTTCTACATGTTAATATCAATTAAATATATCTAATGTAAATAGTATCTCAATTCGATTTCTTTGCTTCATCTATTTGATTTTTGTTAATTCCAATTAATATGAAATAATTGAAAGGCAACTCTTACGATTTTCTAATCTCTAGATCTCTTATTATTTTCCATATGAATCCAGGTATCCATTAAAAAAAGAAAGATTACTTTCGTTTTTTAGCATTCCGAAAAAATAATTGATTGAGCGGTTGACAAATGATCCAAGGAGTTCTATGGTAACTTCTTCGAATTTCGAAATAAAGATATTTTTATTAATTATTAATTCAATTTCAAAATTGAATTAAATTAATGAATTCAAAATGAAATATATTAAATAATTAAAAAGACTTTGCAGAACGATCTAGAATAGAAAAACTCTATAACTATAAAAAAGTGATATAGTTTGATTCTCCAACTTAATTAATAGTATCTCGAGAGTCCACTTCTTCCCTATATTACGAGTGAAAGGGAAAATGTAAAGACTACCATTAAAGCAGCCCAAGCGAGACTTACTATATCCATGTGAGTCATGTCCCCTATCTCTATGAATATGAAGGAATTATTCCGTTATTGTTTACTAATAATGATGGAATCACAGGTGCAGAGTCAAAAAAGGATTCTGACCCAAGACCTTTGCTGAAAGAGTCCCATAAATCCACTTCTAACAAGTTCTTATATGATTTCTAGTAGAATTGGGAAACATTAAACAAGATATGCAGTCACACTTTTCATTGGAAGTCTCAAAGGGAATGCTACTAATATGTAGGAATAATAAGACCATTTCTCTTTTTTGTGGCCCTTCATTATCATTAAGTATCATTATCATTAAGTCTTGAGTAAAAGTCACAGCCAATTATTCATCTAATTGAATATTGATTGAATGCCTGTGCATTCAGAGACTGTCATGAGTCTATATACTTTGTATACAAAGTATCTTCTACCCCTTCTATTTCTATAACTATTAATTCGATTCCATTTTTGGCTATCCAATTTAATTCAAGACCCAATAAGTAGACACTACATTAGTAGTGGAAAGAGATCCGTAACTCTTGATTTGATATGATAGCCTTTCCACTACTAGAATCTTCCCTTGAATCCTAGATGCTACGATTTACTTAAAGAACATAACCACAGCTGTTTAGAATCAAGAAAGCCTCCAGTGTCTTTTTCCTATGCGTGTTTTGCTGAGAAAAGTTCGGTGAGTTATACCAACAAAGTAAAATACGGGATTTCGAATCTTGTCTTTTGTTAATCAGGTGACACCCAAATTTGAACTGGGGAAAAAGGATTTGCAATCCCCCACCTTACCGCTCGGCCATGCCGCCAAAATGATACAAAATAGATGAAAATCTTCCCCCTTTGCTTGTTTTGTTTGGGGGGATTACTAAATGTTTTTTTTTTTTTTTGTACTTCCATCTGAAATCTTATTTGCCTGAATTCATTGCCTAAAAGAAATACGTCCTTTTTTTGAAGTAGATCTATCCCTTCAATTGATTTTATAGTATCTCAAAACACCCAATATCGAAATCCCTCTCTTTTCTATAGGTTAACAAATTTTTCCTTCCTTTGTATATATATTATGAGAAACTTTAAACAATTTTATCGATTAATGATTGTCCAAAATGATGAATAAAAAAATTAAGCTTAAGACAATATTATGTAGTAACTGGTCTAGAAGGTATTATATATATATATATAAATAGGCTATTATTGTCCTTAGCGGGTTGTCTTTAGTAGAATCTCCAGCAAAATTACGCCAAGTCTTATTCACAATTGGCCAAATAAAGTTAATAAGGGCATTAATACTCGGTCCACACCTGATAAATTTGAAAATAAAATAAAAGACGAATAAATTATAGAATGAGGAAGACTTTTTAGTCCTAAGGTTTTATCAAATTGAGCTCCTAATAAACCAACTTGACAGCCTGGCGTATTGCTTGATAATTTAAAAAAAAATAATAATAAGACTATTTATGTCAAAAACGCTCCCAAGAATTTACTCTATTATTTTGCATTTCCTTTAATCATTTAAAATTTTGTGATACGTGCATGCTTAGGAGCTTAACCGTGAATGACGTTACTTCCATTATCTTTATTTAATTAACTTTTAATTTAGTTGGTTGATAGTTAATTAGGGCTGTAGTTGGTTTCTAAGCCCAGTTGTATTAGAATTTGTATTTAAGTAGTGGTGTTTTCCCATGACTTAGCTTTAGTGGGGTAGTGGTGTAATTAGGGTAGTGGTGTTTTCCCATGAATGAACCCATGAATTGTTGATCCTTGGCTTTAGTGGGTGGTGGAGTAGTTGTGTTTTTCTAATTTTTAGCATTGTTGTTATTCTTTCGAGCATTGTGATACTATTATATATACTCGAAAATATCTTCAATAAAAAGGCAAGCAATTAAAAAGCCAAATTTCCTCTCTCGTTTCCTTTTGCTTCTTCTCTACCAAATTCAAACATATCATTTTGGCAGTTTATTGCTTGAATATAGTTGAGAAAGAGGGTGAGATAGCAATAATACAATAATGTCGAGGCACTTTTATAATTAATTTGTTCGCGTAACATTAGTTTTGAACAGTACATGATTCGGATTTCTAAAGAGAAGAACATGAATTTGTGTCAACTAGAGAAGGATTTGTGTAACAAAAAGTTTTTCTTTCTTTTCCTTTTTTTTTTTTAACTTTTTTGACAAAAGAGTTTTTGAGTACTAACTTCTTATCCAAAAAAATGGCTCTAGAAATACACATACTAAATAATTTTAAAAAAATCCTTTTTTCCTCAAAGAATGGTTTTTATTTATTTCAATCAAATACGAAACAAGAAATATACAAGTATGTTCATTAGGAACACCGAATTAATATGCATTCCCAAACGTGTATTAGACAATGGAAAACCATCCAAAACAGTATTTGCATGAAATATAATATTATATATATAAACTCTTTTGTATAATTTTATGTGATGAAAAGATATTAGACAACTACTAAATTAAAAAAAAAAATTGATTTGAGATAGACAACATATCATATTCATAATTTGTGGACACAAATTTGCATAAAAAGTTTGTTGTACAGTATTAATGTTTAGCCAAACTTGTGATGTGACTTTGCACGCAGGGAATATCAAACAGAAAAGCTTTTCTTGTTTAGACTAGGGTGGCAATTTTTGACATGACACGCGAACACGACTTGACACGACACTGGTTTAAGCAGGTTTGGGTTTTGGCATATTCATGTTCGTGTGGTGTTCGTGTTGAAGATGTCAACTCGTTTAATAATCATGTCGTGTTCGGGTTAAGAGTCTTCAACACGCGAACACAATTATGACACAAACACGATTATAATACGAGTAACATGAATAACACGAATATATATTATACATGATTGACACGATAACACGATTAACATGAATCTTGACACGAACACGATTACGACACGAGTAACACGAATAACACAAATACATATTATACATGATTGACACGATAACACGATTAACACGAATATTGACACGATTACATATTAAATTTAAAAATACTAAACTTTTTAGATATTTTAGTCCCTACATGTATCCAAATTTTAAAATAAAAATAGAATTTTAAAAACCTAATAAATTATAAAACTTAGGATATTTTTGCCATTTAACAAAAGTTGAAAACCTTAACGTGTCATAATCGTGTTAACGGGTCATAATCGTGTCAAATGGGTCGTGTCAATAATGTAAACGTGTCTTAATCGTGTTAGACGGGTCGTGTTCTTGTCTAACATGATTACGACCCGTTTATTATTCGTGTTAGCGTGTCGTGTCGTGTCGTGTCGTGTTACCCGTTTAATAATCGTGTCGTGTTCGTGTTGTGTCATAGTGACACGAATAATAAACGGGTCGTGTTCGTGTTGGGTCAATTTTTATCGTGTCATAGCTCGACACGACACGAATACGACCTGCGAACACGAATTGTCACCCTTAGTTTAGACAACCGCTCAGTGATCAATAATACTTTTTGTTCTGTAACAACATACGCAAGAAACATAGATAATAAAAGTAGCCACATGATCTTATTACCAATTTGGTCACTCAAGGCATGGTAGCATCTTCAAGGGGAAAAGGTGTAATGTTATACACAAAATTATATATATATATATATATATATATATATATATATATATATATATATATATATATAAAGCAAAAAAGACAACGGCTAGCTGTCCACATCGAAGCGCTCTACAGCTATACAGTTGATTAATTGGATCCAATCATGCTCCGATCCTCCTTAGTTCTAAAGCGTATATAGAGAAATTTGTAAGACTGCCATCAGTGCCATGAATTGATACGGCCGGGATAGATTTTTATATGAAGATGGGAGAATTCCCATCCAATAGTTGATAACTATGTGACACCAATACATCTTTTAGGATCGTAAATTGATCTGTGATATAGTTTTATCACAAAAATTAACAAAGAATCGTTATTTCCTTTCTTATCAATATAAAGGTTTTTCTAGTGTGCCCATTTGTTAACATTGTTCTGGGTAATTTTGTCTTGTTTGGAATTGTGAGCACTATGTCTTGTGGGCTATAATTTCGCGGGTGGTGTTGATTTATGAAGCCTATTTTTGTGTGTGTGTGTGTCTATATATATATATATATATGTTATCAGGCACGCATAAGGGTGTGCACAGGTCAGGTTGAACCGGGTTTGTCTACACCTAAACCGGATAAAAGTCGAATATTTTATTACATCATCCGACTATATCCAAAAAATAGAAATAACCGACCACGATCGGTCGGCTCGATTCTGGTCGGATGGATTCAGATTTGACCATATTTGACTTATATTTTCACATGTTTTTCAATTTATTTTTAATATTTAAAATGTTGGGTTTTGGCTTTCATTTAGTTTTGAACTTTTATTTTAGCTTAGCCCATCGACATCTCTCCATTCAATTTTTTTTTATTATATGTTTACAAATAAAATACAAAATATTAATTTCAGAGTTAATTTTTTGTATTGTTTGTAATTGAAATATAAAAATCATCTTAATTGAAAAAAAATTACAACAAACAACCCAGTTGAAATAAAAAGCTTCTATCATCCATTTTATTAACTAAAATTAATAAAACAAAAGTAATAGAAAATCAATTTTACAAAAAGCGGAATAAAAAAAATTATCAGTTTTTCTAATACATTACACCACGAGACCAACCGGCAAAACAACTCAAAAAACTACAACAGATCTGCCACAAAAAATTTGAAAAACAAAAAATAAAAATAAAAAGTGTAAACTTGTGATTATGATTTGTGATTTGGTGATTGACTAGTGGCGACTTGATTGACCGACAACATCAAATGGCGAAGACAAATCGGGTGGGAGTTATAAAAGGTGGTGGCTACTTTTGTTGAGGTTAAATAAGAAATGAACAAGACTAAGAGTAGAGAGTGGATGATCGGCAGCGAGATTGCAAAGTGAGGCTTGGTTGGAAGCTTTGGAGGGTGGCTGTTAGTAGTTAGTATGTTCAGAGATTAAGAGTGAAGAGAAGATTGAAGCAAAGAGTGGCAGGTGGCTGGGCTAAAATATGTTAGGGAGGAAAGAGAACATTACGGTTAGCTTTTAGAAGTTGTCTTATGTAGGTTATGGGTTTGCTATTGTGTAACACACTCACGTATACATAAAAGATTTAAAATTTCATGTTTAAATATTCGGGTCGGTATTTTTCGGATATTTAAAAGGGTTAATCACACAGACACTCCCTTAGTTTTAGCTTAATTTCGTCCATATTCACTATTTGTCATTTTTCATCACTGGCTACCCCTGATTTTTTTGAAATTCATCATGTAGACCCCTTAGTCAGATTTTCCGTTAAGTACTGTTTGCCACTTTTCATCACCGGCTACCCCACTTTTTATCACCGGCTACCCCTAACTTTTTCACCAGACTACCAGACTACAAGATATTTTTTTTACAAGAATATATTTTTGTTAACAAATATATTTAACTTTTTCAAAATTCATCATGGAGGCCCCTTCGTCAGATTTTCCGTTAAGTACTGTTTGCCACTTTTCATCACCGACTACCCCTAACTTTTTCGTCAGATTTTCTGTTAAGTACTTGTAATTATAACACCAGACTACAAGATATTTTTGTTAACAAATATATTTAACTTTTTCGAAATTCATCATGGAGACCCCTTCGTCTTTAACTTGTTGGCGTTTCTTGGCCCTTGAACCCAGGACCTCTTACCTTCTACATGACATGCTCACCACCAAGCTTCAACATATTTATGCATAGAGTTAACAGCAAGTAAGCTATAATTGATTCAAATTAATTATATATTTATACATTTTAATAAATTTATTAATTTATTAATATGAATTAATAAATTAAAATAGATTAAAATAAAAATTAATAAA
This sequence comes from Boswellia sacra, assembly GCA_013180625.2. NCBI lineage: Eukaryota > Viridiplantae > Streptophyta > Magnoliopsida > Sapindales > Burseraceae > Boswellia > Boswellia sacra. Next base: position 98,660 of record SNVD02001615.1, read on the forward strand.
ATTAATTAATAAATCTATAATTCCTCTTATTTAATTTATAATTGATTAAAATTAATTATAAATTTTAATTAATTTATTAAAATAAATTAATAAATTTATTAATAAGAATTAATAAATTAAAATAGATTAAAATAAAAATTAATAAAATAAATTAATAAATCTATAGCTTCTCTTATTTAATTTATAATTGATTAAAATTAATTATAAATTTTAATTAATTTATTAAAATAAATTAATAAATCTATTAATAAGAATTAATAAATTAAAATAGATTAAAATAAAAATTAATAAATCTATAGCTCCTCGTATCTAATTTATAATTGATTAAAATTAATAATAAATTTTAATTAATTTATTAAAATAAATTTATAAATTTATAAATAATAATTAATATATTAAAATAAATATCAAACGAAAATAAATTAATAAATTTAGATTAAAATAGAAATTAAACAAAAATAAATTAAAAAATTTAGATTAAAAATTAAACAAAAATAATCAGTTTAATTTTTGTATATTTTTGTTGGCATTTTTTAACGGTTTTGTAATTTTATTGTATCAAAAATTTAAAAATTATAATTTTTAGATATTTTGTTGAGTACTTTGTGAATTTTAAAACATATTTGTGGATATTTTATTGGGTGTTTTTCAATTATTTGAAATTTAATTGTATATTAGAAATGCCTTGATAATATGAAAAATGAATATTATGAAAAATAAAATAAGTATTTTTTATATATTTGAATATATTTGAAAATTTTTAATTAAATAAAATTAGCACATTCTTTAAGCAACTAAATACAATAATTGATTCTTTAAAATAGTATTACAATAAATAATAAAGTATGGTATGTTGAACAACCTTAATCAGTTGGTGTGGTGGTAAGAAAACTATACTACCTTCTTGGAGGAATGGGTTTGAATCACACTAGTTTCATTAGCTAACTTTTTAGAAATTTGTTTAGAGGATATTTTAGTAATTGTAACGATTTTGGATGGAATAGTGATGTCATCTAACGGCAAACGTGACGGAATGGGTCTCCATGATGAATTTCAAAAAAGTCAAGGATATGCGGTGATGAAAAGTGACAAACAGTGAATATGGACGAAATTAAGCCAAAACCAAGGGGTGTATGTGTGATTAGCCCATATTTAAAACATTACCCCACCTTCAGTTTGATCATCTCGCGTATTCTTCTTTGCCACTCGAACCCACCCGATTTAGTCTTAACATCGGAGTCAACCCGACTGTAGCATGATGGGTTGGACGGGTCCGTTCGGGTATCGGATATCATGTACGTCCCTAGGTACATGAAAACTTCACTTCTTTATTTGTAAAATTTCTTTAAAAATATTTACACGCAACTGACATACCAACTCAATTTGCATATGTAGTGTACTCGACAAATTATAAATTATCATAGGGTGTCAACTCAACTTCAATTTAAATTTCATTTTTTTTCTAAATTTTAGTTTCTCTTAAATTATCTCACTCAACTTTCTAAAAAAATCTCTTCCTAAATTTTAGTTTCTCTTAAAAGATCCCATTCAATTTTCTAAAAAAACTGTCTTAACCCCTTTAATATCTTTCTCCTACTATTAGTGCTCAAGCTATAAATTACAACATATGTCTGTTTTCTTTCGTCTTCATCGTTTAAAAATTCCTGGAGAAAAACCACTTAAAAATCCACATTTGTTTGATCAAATCCCAATCCAACATAAGGACTACTAGAAGACTTATTGCAACAATAAGTAGGACCAAATCCTCGAAAGATTGGGCATTCTTTCATTGCCTGATTCCATAAAGCTAGACCACAATAATTAGTAGCTTTTATTCCCCTTCCGTCTATGTAATTGTATATGCAAAAAAAGCCATCACAATAGCCTATAATTGGTTCACTTCTTGGGTGCATTGGAGAATCAAGATCTTGTGATGAATCTACAAGTTTTTCATCCTCGAACAAACACAAAACATGATCATAAGTATTAGGTCCTAAATAACAATAGATATCAACAAGAAGATCTTTATTGTAATTCTGAAGATGCTTAGCGATCAAATTAGATCCTTTAACTAAAGCATACCATGATTAACAAACACATCTGAATCGCATAAGAGATTTTACAGGCGATTTTGAAAGAATTTCAATCGCTACATCTATAATCACCTTGTCATTGCTTGTAGACATTATAACACTTTTTAATTTCTCAATTTGATTCTGGAACAAATTAATCTCATTTTCCTCTATAAGATATAAATATTATGAATAGAGAATTGATGAAGTAGCTGATAAAAAATACCCCTTAAGAATATTGTGGCCAACTTTATAAGGATTGTCTAAGACAGATAAAAGCATTGAAGTTGAAATAAGTTATATGACTATAAATTTTTTACTTAAATTTTATAATTAAAAATCTCTTAATCCCTCTAATATCTTTCTTTTTCTTATTTTGATCTCATCATCAAGATTATAGATTTTTTTTTAGAAAGTTGATTGGGTTAATTTAAGAGAAACTAAAATTTAGCGAAAAAAAGCAAAATTTAAATTGATGATGAGATGGATTTAAATTAATGACGAGTATCCACCACATGGCAATTTATAATTTATTGTGTACACTACATAAGCAAAATAAAGTGATATGCTATGTACGTATAAGTATTTCTCTTTAAAGAATTATAATGTGTTCAGGTGACAGAGCCAAAAAAGTGAATCAATGGAGCCAACTTTGAATGTAATAAAAATAAAAATATAATGTATAATAAATAGGTGTTTTAATACATAATATATTACAGTAAATATTTGGTAACTAGTAAAAAGTAATTAAGATCGCATATTACCTTTTAGCTTTAAGAATATAATACTAAAATATTCTTCTTATAATTTATTTCAATTGATAATAAACTTGGTAGTCAATTAAAAAAAATTTAAGAAAAGGTGGTATGTTAAAAACAAATGGTAAATTTCATAAATTAAAAGGATTTATACTTTAATTAACAATTAATATAAATTATATAAAGAATAAAATATATAAAGAAAAAGGAGTTCTAATCTATATAAGTCAGGAGACTTTGTTAATAATTTAGATAATATAGTTTATATTTTAAATAATGAGTTTCTTGGGTTAAATGTTAACATATTTTGTAAAAAAAGGATTTGATAAATATATTCATAAGTTTTGGGGGAAAAGTAAAATTAATAAAGCCAAAATGGACTATGAAAACGTTTTCTGGAATAATTTTTTAAAAAAGAAAAAAGAAAAAAGCAAATAACATTTGGACTCACTCGTCACAATGTGGCTCCATTCAGGTTTGCTACTGAATAAGCTGCAACCTGCACCTTTCATTGTCGTTTCCTATTGTCTTGGGTATTCTCATAGTTAACTAATAGTTGGAAAACATTGAATTGAAGTAGTGTGGTGTTAATTTGTTTAATTACAATATTAATCATTAATTGGATATTACTATATATCTTACCATCAAACTTTCAAATGTGGAATATCTTCAATTTTTCTTTTCCTTTTTGGTTAAAATCAAATCTGAGGATGGTAAAAGAATTTACTATATTTTGCATTTTCCCTTTATCATTTAAATTTGTGGTAATTTATTGCTTGAATCTAAATGAGGAAGCGAGTGAGATAGCAATAATACAATAGTGCCGAGTAATCTTTATAATTGATTTATTTTATTGATATTAGTTCTGAATAGTATGTTGTTAGAATTTTGAAAGAGAAAAAGATGAATTTGTGTAAAGTAGAGAGAAAATTTGTCTAATTAGAGGGTCATGCTAGTATACACTATTTGTTTTAAGTGCGCCATTTCTTTTGCAGTTATTGTTTGTTGAATAGCCGTTTCGCTGCCATTTGTCATCCTCTCAACCCACTTCACCTACAACAGCGGTTTAAGAAACGGGGACTGTTGAAAGTCCACTGTAGCATGAAAGGCACAAATGCAAACAGCATCGTTTTGGTCCAAATTCAATAGCAAATTTCTGTTTGAACAGTGCCTTACATATGAAAAAGAAAATAAATGTATATCTTGAACCTTGGGAATAAATCTACATATGTGGAGATCACGCTCGTACTTTACGGGATACAGGATCAAAGGGTTGGGATCATGCAAAAATTTGTCTTCTTTCACCATTCATTTCTCGGGAAGCAGTGCAGGAGCTCGGGAAGCACAACCCAACAATCCGAAAACGAAATCAAAGTTTGAGGCAATGGTCAGATCGAGCCGAGGTCAAGCCACATTTGTCCGCAACCTTTCGCTGTCAACAACCGTGGTTGGCCTCGGTCAAAACCATGATAATCAAAACCTAGAAAATATATCAGAAACGAGGAAGTGTCACCCTTTCAGCTCATCTAGCGGGCTAGGTAAGCAAATAAATACATATATAAAAGTATGGAATCAGGAGACCATGATTTATTATCGGATGCCTATTAGGTTAACTGTTTATGATATCTTCATAAAAAATAATAGAAGTATAACAACACGTTAACAAAGGACAGGAGGACTGGTATGGCAACATGCCAACAATTCAGGAGAATCTTCTTTTCTAAAAGCATGATGCATATAAAGTTCCTCTACATACAGAAATTCGATAATAATGAATTAAGAAACTAATACTTATGGGGAAGAGTATGAAGGATCTCCAGTGGGTTAGGTTTGGTACAAGTAATAAGCTACCCACGCCTTCACTGGACCAAACCAGTGATATGTGTCCCTTCCAAGACTTGCCCTGCCCCCATAATAACCGTGCATACCCAATCTATATTAGGTCCAGGTACCGTGAGTCAGCTACTCAAAATACAAAGGTGTGATTGCCAACCACATCTCCAATGCTAAAAGAGCTCAACAGGAAATAGAACACAATGGCTCAACAAATTCTAGATCCTCAAGAAAAAAAGTTCATCATTAACAATGCAATGGAATACATGAATCCAATCTTACCTATGTTGAAAATGATAGACTCCCTCTCTTGCACATGTGGTATTGCAACTATGCCTTCAGGCTCCACAGTCACCAAAACAGAAATACCACCCTTTGCAAAAGACCAATCCTTAGACCTTCTCACAAAACATGGACCATTTAAATCAAAAGCACAGTTACACAATCAAACCTGATCATTGATCACATCCAGACTATCAGTCTTCAAAATCAACTTTTCAGTATTCAGTAACTTTCTGTTCAGGTTCAGTGGCAAGTCTAAATTTCCTTTCTTCAGTTGCAAAGAAAACCTAGCAGGGATCTGTTACCCAAAAAAAGAAAATTGAAGATAAGTTCTCATAATGGAAAATATCATATACCCTTACCCTAAACACAAACAATCAATCAGATTAGAATTTCATCAAAACTGGCCACAGCTCCATCCATAAAACTTTCTAGAATCCTAACTGCTTAACAGATAATATTTTTCATTAACTAAACCTTCCCCAATCATTCTAGGATTAGGGTGTCAAGCATTGCTAAAACAAAAGTGGTTATGATATCTTCAAAACGACAACGGAGAAAGAAGAATAACATCAATATATACAAAAATTACATACAAAAGCTGGATATGATATCTTCACTTCATACGAATGATATGTCTTAGAACAAGAACACGTATTTGAACTAACTGTCCCAGGTGACAACATTGGCACGGTTAATACTGTTGGGAATTCTCAGATTGTAAAATAAAAGTTGACAACAATGTAATCATTGTTGCCAGAAAAAATGAATTCACAAAGAGGCCAGCAAATGAAAAAATAAGATACAGAAGAAACGACAGAACAAAGAAAATGAAAAAAAATGAACAAGTTACCAACAAATCCAGTCACAAAGAGGCCGTCAAAACTGGAAAATGGAAAGCTGTTCAAGCTTCAAATACCCACAACACAACGACGCCGTGGATGACGGAGCAGCTAAGCAGTGGTGGCGGGAGATAAGAGGACTGATTTCTCTTCGTCCTTAGTAATCGGCTGGTCTACGATTTGCCGAGTCGTGATGCTCAGCTTGGCGGACAGAACGCAGCTCCACAACAGGCAAGAAGATGAAGCGCGACACCACGACAGAAGAACGGGTTCAAAGCAAGGAAGAGAAGCTTCAGGTTTTGAAAACGCGAGAGAGATGAGAGGGGGATTGAAAGAAATGGAGGCCGAATTCCCGCGGTTAGGGTAAAATTGATTTAGGGGTTTTTGGCTTCTTATACGTCGGTTTCAAAACTGCCGTAGAAAGCGTCGCGCGTGGGTGATTTACGTCGATTTTTAAAAATCACCACAGATGGGCGCAGTATAAAGGCCCTATTCTTGTAGTGTCAATGTCAAAAGAGTCAATAGAGAAGTCTCTATCACCGAAAGCATGCTGTGAAATGAGACGTGGCAGTATGTGTGTCAAGCAACCACAATGCTCCTTCGTCTCATCAAATGAGGTGTTCGTAATAAATGAGCCGTAAATCACTATGGTGCAGCGATTCAAGTCCACACATGCTGCCACCCAATGCTCACCGTCAAGATTAAAAAGAACGTATAACTATGAGGACAATAAACAAAGCCCTGTTAGTTTAAACCTAAGCACAGGGAATATTGCATTTTATAACAATTTCTAATAACAATGTATTACGTATTCAAAATACTCTCATAATAGACCAATGAGCAGACTCTCTTAGTCGACATATTGAATAACATCAAGCTCATTATCCTAATTGAGATCATCTGATGCACTATCATGCCGCTACCATAGCCTTTCGACCTTTAACTAAGTCATTAGTAACAGCATTAGAATAATATAGATTGTACAAATAATCGTCTGAAATCATAAAGAGATAGAGAAATGTTATCCAAAACGTAGCCTCCAAGAATGTCGATTTCTCGACCACATCCAGCCTTAGATCCACTCCCTTGTGCCGTAATGTCCAGAGGTAAATATTGATGTGTTGTATTGTGAGAAAACATTAGCGTAACATAAAAATAAGAAAATGGAAGAATTAGGTGGGGAATTAGGTGAGGAATTACACAAACCTCCGAGACAAGTCACTCCATAGTTGTTGTTAAAATCCTAAAGAACTCCTTGTTCGCATGAAACACCCCAAGGTCAACAAGACCTGAACCCTTAGACATCTAATTGTTGAATGACTTGGCGTCAGCATCCAGAATAGGAGCAAGTGAGTCAAATAATGGTCGACGAGGCTGGACTTCAGTGGTTGGTGGAGAGGCAACATGAGTCTCAAACGATGGTACGTGGAGGCATCAGAGCATCGGTACCCATGGGAATTAAAGGTATGTCAGCCTGCATGGTAACCTTTGCTCTCTTTCTTCCTGGGGGGCTGACGAGGGGCTCCGCTTATGCTTAGGAACAATCGCCGACCTTGTCAGGAGATGAAATCCAAAAGGGCATCCTTAAAGATCCAGACACTCTCTTGTGACAAATCAACCTCAGGTTCATCCATCTCTGGAATTGGTTCATCGTCCTCGCCATCCTTATCCTGTGCAAAACAAAAAAACCAAACATCCAATTCAGTTAGATGTATATGACAATAATTCTTTATAAGATAATATATACATTTAAACAACGAATAGAAAAGTGCAATACCATGTCCGTATAGCCAAAGAGACCTCCCAATAATGTCACTGCATCTCGAAGCAGTTTAATCTTCTCTAGCATTAACATGTTCTCCTCCCGGGCTGATTTGACCTCCATTGGAGACCAACCAACTCACGGATGACAATGGCCCTGAATTCATCCTTCGGGCATCAGTCTTGTAACGAATCTCAAAAGTCAGTATTCAAAACATAAATTCATTTAAATTTATGTGAACAAAATGGAGACATTTACCTACTCGACATGGCAGCTAGTAGGTGACCATTGGAAACTGGTCGGGATAGGCCCAACAGCTAGAGAAGGGCCAACAGTTGGAGAACATCTACCCCCCCCACCCCCTCCTTAAGTCGGAGATGACCCACCCATCGACAATGATCGACCTATAAGAGGAGAGAATGGAATAGTGTTCTCAATATAGGGTAAAACTTTGATAAAAGGTCTACATGCGGTGTATGTTGAGGGCATACTAGATCCCCCCTCATGTGGCCGAAAGGGTATCGGTCCCTTTAAGTCAACCTGAGGCAGAATATGTGGTTGTCCGTACTAGATCTCTTCAACCCACTCTTTTATGTGTAAGAGAGTATCCTCAGTCAACACCTACTAAACATATCTTCTGCTTCTTAACCAGTTGCTCCAATATAGGTAACCAGTTGGTAACGGCCTTAGCTTATGTCAGCTTCAATATCACAAGTGGACGTGCCTATGATGAATTCAGATATGTTAGGTCCTGGCATTTAATAATTATTGGTTTTAGCAAAATAACAGGTTTAGGACTTACTGCCCTCCTAATGTATAAACAATCCCGTTCCAAGACCTCTTCATTCGGGACCTTTGTGTTATGCCACTTCAACAATTGAGGAATTCTACCAGCAAACACCTCACCAAGAATGTCATATGTTGACTCAACATATAGCACTGCCTCATACAACCAAGTCTGCTAAGAAAAAATCAAGATTTAGTGCAATGTTTTTATAATTAATTGGTAATAAAATTTTTAAATATTAATGCAAACTAAAATTCAATTTACTTGAATAGCGTAAGGGCAACCTCCTAATTTATACCTCTTTACGTCATGCACCGCTTTCTCTGCCTTCCTTGCCCTATACTTTGCTAACCTCCCAGCTAGAGCTTTCTTCATGTCATGGATGGTCGTTTGTAAGACTTAGTATCCCATGGGTATTGATTGAATCTGTCCAAAAAGTTCAACCACCCCACGAAAATGAACTGACGCCTGTTATGTGCAAGGAAAAAATGCTCAAGCACATAATACAGGGCCAGCTTCACCATGACTTTGTCTGGGATCGCAGAAAGTTTTAATTTCTCCAAGTTCTCATAAAATAGATTTAATGAAATTTGCTTTGGCCCAAAATAATTGTCTCTCAATCGACACTTGCCATGATTATCAGGAGTGCTCAGCAAATTCAAAGTAAACTTCAAACCGGTCATAATACCAAACTCGTATGCTGAAAAGCGTATTACCCTCTCTACATTGAACAAAGGTATGAATCTTTAGAAAAAATGTGGGATGATAACATTTTTTCTGACATTTTTTATAATGCACAAGTATGCGAGTGATACCTTGTATAAGAAACCACATCTCATCATCAAACCCATGAGTCTCCACCTCTCTTAATAGCCCATGTCTAACAAGTGCCTGAAATATGTGCTACTAAATATCTCTTTTTGTCGATCATTCAACTTATCTCTGACTCACTGTATATACTCGAAACTAGCCAAATTTGTTATTACCGCATGGTAGTGATCGTCGTATGGAATCTTAAGGTTAAACGTAAGCCCCTGAGTATTTGCCGTCTAGAAACTTCAAAAAACAAAACAAAACAAAACAACCTTTATTCAAACAAAATACACCACAAAAAGGGACGAAAAACACAAAAATGCTAAATTGCTTAATAAGGCTTGACAGACTTAAGTTTGTCGAGTGTTCGACAACAGCTGTTTGTCGGATGGGGGAAACTGACAACCGAGAGTACAATCCAACAACATTTGTCGAGTATCAGACACATTACTTGTTGGGTTCCACAATCTGACATCCAACTGAGTATAATCAAAGTTTAAATTTTGAAATTTTAAAATGTAAAAAAAGGTTGAATAACTGTCGACAATCCATTCACAGCATATACACTACATATGATTGAACTTAGCATTAAAAAAAATACATAAAATTGAAACTAAAACGAAGGACAAAGCACTTATCGATGTGGGTTCTATCCTCCTTCTCTCAACAATGTAAGTCCTCTCTCTATTTCTCGTTGTTTCCCTTGATGAATCCCAAGTTTTTTATTTTGTATTTTCGATTTGTAAATGCAAGGGGAGTTAATGCTTATATAAATAGTTTGTAAATGCTTTTAAGTGGTAAGTGCAGTGAACGGTTACGCAAGCTGAGCAAGTGTAAGTAGGGAAGGGAGGATATGTGACGGGGAACCCGTACGAACAAACTAAACTCAAAAACACTCAACGATAACTCACACCCACACACAATCAATCTGAATACTTCTTTGATATTTCAAATAATAATGTCTGAATAATGTCTAACAAAACAATAATGAAACCCTATATTTATGCTAATCAAGACATGTTAGAGTTTGAGTCAAATTAAGAAAGTCAAAATCCTGTTTGAGTCAAAATCCCTAAACTGATAATTTCCCAAATTAAATAAAACTCTAATTAAATAAATACTAAAAGACTACATTAACCCTAATAGTAAAATAACCCATGCTGCAGCAATTCTCCCCCGCTTGAAAAACTCGACTCTTAGCGAGTTGCTCAAGGCGGATGTTGCCAAAACATGATAAAACACCAAGTCTTGTCTTGCACAAATAAAGGAGAGTTATCGATCTAAGTCTGCACTTCACGATAGTCCAAAAACATAGACACTAGCGGTTGAACATAAAGTAAAATTGCATTGAAGGATTTCCATGTTGGTGAAGAAGCAATCAACATCATAGGAGATGTTAAAATAGAGACAAGCATGCCTTGGTTTGAGCTTTGATCCAACACATTAGAGACTCCCAAGAAATCAACTTCAATTTTGGACTGGGAGTTAACTTCTTGAAGTAGTTTAATTTGGAGACTTAAAAATTTTTTCTTCATGAGATAATTCAACTTCAATCTTCGGTTTGGAGACTTCAACTTCAATCTTTGTTGTGGAGACTTCTTTTTTTGACAGATGGATGTTTTCAATTGGCTTCTCATCAACCACTGGCACAACTTCAATAGGATGCTCTCCAACCTTGCAATCTTCAACATGCATAGGCTCAATTTCACCTATAAGCTTTTCCTCAATAAGACTCTCTTCAATCTTGACTTCAACATCATTAGCTTGAATCCCAACCTCATGATCATCTTCACTTGGAACTTCATTATTCGTAGCTACTTTCTCAACATTTCTCTTGCACATGGAACTTTATCTTCCATGGTAGGTTGGACTTTCTCACTAGGATGTGGGGTAAAGATAGAAGAAGGACCACTTTGGAAAGGTGATTGAGTGATAATAGATAAGTTCTAACAAATCTCATGGTATTGGCCAATTAATCTATCTAATCAATCCAAATCAATTTTCCAATCACAATACTCATGATTTTGAGATCGATAACTTACCACTGTTTGACGCTTAGGCATATATCTAGGCCTAAGATATGAAGGTATAAAAGTATCAATCACTAAATGTTTCATCTCATCCTATGTTGGAAGTTCTCCCGTTCTTCCTGGATGTTTGCGCTTAATCATCCACCATTCAAAAGTAAAATCTCTCAGCTGGGTTGCACCACAATCAACCATCATATCTTTTGGAAGATCTACATCATAAAAATATCGCTCCAAGCTATCAAACCAGTGAAGAATCCCTTTAACATGACAACGGAAGTCAGAAAGAATAATTTTCACATAAGGACAGCAACGAATCCCATAGAAATCTAAGCGTTTATTGAAAGCAATTTCATGTTACTTACGTTCATAGTTACTTTGATAACCCCAATAAGCCATTGGGATTGAATTGCAAAAGTCAAAGGTATGGAAGGCAACATAAAAATGTGTTAAACTGAAAATTCTGAGACATGAGAGGACTCCAGAACTCTTCCAAGGTTCAGGGGCTGATTGATATTATCCAAGCAAGCCCAAAATATGATTTTTGAGTTGTGAAGATTTTCCGACAGGAATTAGCAGTCAGCAAAGAAGGGAAAGTTGACGGGGAGGAGCTGATCTATCACTTGGTGGTGGAGGTGAGACATCACTCGTCAGTCGGCGACGATAAACAGTAACATTGACGAACTGTTTTTGGGCATTTTGAAGAGCTTCCGGTGGGATTTTGGTGACAATGATGAAGAAAAGAATGATGGGGACGGTCCGATCTACAAGTTGATGTATTTGGTGACAGGGGATGTGTTGGTTGCCGGTGATAAATAGTAACTTCAGTAATGAACAGTAGTGAACAGTGATATGTTTGGGATTATGGAATTGAATATGAATTTTGTGGAACAATGTTAGGCTCTGATACCAAATTGACGGGGAATCCATAAAAGAATAAACTAAACTCAAAACCACTCAATGATAACTCACACCCACACACAATCAACCATCACTCACACACAATCAATCTGAATACTTCTTTGATATTTCAAATAATAATGTCTGAATAATGTCTAACAAAACAATAATGAAACCCAATATTTATATTAATCGAGACATATTAGGTTTAAGTCAAATTAGGAAAGTCAAAATCCTGTTTGAGTCAAAATCCCTAAACTAATAATTTAGGTTTGAATCAAATTAGGAAAAGTCAAGATCCCTAATTTGAGTCAAAATCCCTAAACTGATAATTTCCCAAATTAAATAAATACTAAAAGACTATATTAACCCTAATAGTAATATAACCCATGCTGCATCAATATGCATGTAAGAGGGTTTTGATTAATTAAATTATAGAGGGCAATAAGATCATTTGAAATTCAAAAGGTCCATAGCATAAAAAATTTTCTTAAATGGATTATTTTGGTGGCAGGTCCTTAATTGAGGCCATATTAAAATTTTCCCTTTGGATTTCCTGGGACTTTAAGCAATGGTATGTGAGAAAATGAAGTTCAAATGGTAAGCCCAATCTCCTAAACCTGAATTCCTAATTTAATAATTTCCTAAACCTCCCCCACTCCATCGTCACCATTCGCCAGTCACCAGGCCCTTCTCCACTTCACTGTCACCGACTCTCGCCTCCACTCTACATTTGCCATAATAGTAGCCTCCGCCTCCACCCTCCTCACTTGCGGCTCGCCTGGCGTCGTTCCAGCTCGCCTGCACGGCTCTACACTCCTCTATGGCGGCTGGCCTCCACGTCCATAAATCCCAATAGATCGAAACTCTCCCTAATCACCTTTGGATTCCTCGTGACCGCCGTTACTGTATTTCTCCTCCTCATCACCATGGCGTTCCTTCGCTTAGATTCAACACCACTGCAGTGGCCATCAGGCGGAGTCGCCTAACAAGTAGCATTTTGTCCACCTAATAATCCTATAAGTCTATATATCTTTGTCCTCTGTCCTCTCTCGGTGGTTTTATTTTTTTCCCTCGTTTTCTCGAGAAACCGTGATGAAATTTTCTTCGCTATCAAATAGAGACCGCGCCGCCGATTTTTCCAAAAAAAATGCTCCACCAAAGGTTGAAGCAGCAACAACAGGGCTTGATGCAACAAGCTCTCCTTCGACAGCAGTTGCTCTATCATCCAGGCCTCTTGGTGGCTCTTCTAGTTCAATTTCTCATTTATCATCTCTTCAAAAGTCTCTCATTCGTTTTGTGTTTTTAATTCTTGTGGATCATTGGTGCTGCAATTTCGAAGTTTGTCCTTTGGAGCTAGTCAAGGTTAGCATTGGATGATCAATGTGATTGGTTTGAGTTTGTTTGGCTTTGATTTGTTAGAAGCTAGGGTTAGGTTTCGATTGTAAAAAGATAGAATTTTTTGTGGGAAAATGATGTGTCTGTCTGTGACTGTTTGTGTTTTTCGTTGTATTAAGTATGGTTGCGGTGAAAGTTGAGGAAATTATGGGAAAGTAGATTAAATTTTATTAAAAATTATGGGCTTTGTTTAGCTTGTTGTTAAAACATGCTTCTATGTCTTTCATTTTCCTTTTTTTCTTTTTCTTTTTATTGTTTTGGTTAGATGGATTTGGGCATTGTTTTTTTAGCATTCGAATTTGCAAAGAGCTGTCTGGTGACATCTAGTAGTGAGTTTTTTAGTCAAACAGTTGTCCGGTGACATCTGGTAGTGAGATTTTGAGTTACACCTGGTGGGTTGGCGTATAATTAGGAGGAGGGTAACGGAAATGGACAGAAATGAGAACGTCATTGTAACTTAATTACCTGGTAAATGAGACTGAAAATAGAAATGACTGACATTTGTTTTCGAATATTTAGTTTTTCACTACATCAGTAACTTGTATGTTTGAAATTTTGGTTTATTTAGTTTGCCAGTTAAAGAAATAAATGAGCCTTTATGAAAAGTTGTAATCAATATTTAGGTTCAAATAGTATTGATTAGCCGCGGCGGCTAATGTCTCACACCAAATGCCTAGTACCTATTGCATTACTTTGAGAACTATATTCTCTTTTCTGTTAGTTTCTTCGTTGTTCACCTATAAGTTCTATGGAAAGAATAGCTTCTGGTTTGTAGTTGCTAGGGTTGAATTATGGATTCTTTGGAAACTTGTATTCTCTTTTTAGTTGAATTACTTTAGTCTTTTTGTTTAAGGAGGGGTATTACTTTTTATTTTGTCCTTTTTTCTTTTCTTTTCTTTTTATTTTCACTTTTTCATTTTGTAGATTGAACCAATCCCAAGTGGAAATCTACCTCCTAGTTTTGATCTAAGTGCTTCCTGCAGAGTGAATGTTGGCTTAGACAATTTCCTTTTGTTCTTTCTTCTTTTGTTTGTTTGTTGATTGATTTTTATGCATCCTCATGCAACTATCACCTTTATCCTTCTTATCCATGAATTTTATCGCATGTCTATTGTTGAATGTTTTGTGTTGTAGAAATTGATGTCATCTCTTGAATCTAATGCTTAATTTGATTGACAAGTAATTTAGTGATTAATTTACTATTATATCAACAAAGATTGGAATGGATTATTTTAACATAACTAATTGATTGATTATTATTGGGTAACAATTGATTACTAAAATTAATCTTTATTATAATGAAAATTATGAAATTGATTAATTTAATACTACATCATCTTACATATATAGTTTGCTAACGCTATATTTAGGATAAAGTAAATACATAGGGAAAATTTTGATAAATGATTAATTTATTGAACATTCTAAATTGGTAGTTGTTTAATTTAGAATCAATTGCTTTGATATAGGTAATTTCATATAATTATGTTCAATCAAACTATAAATGGAAGAAGTTGTAATTTAGAGTTGAACTACTTATTACCTTTGGATTAGATTAAATTCAATTAAGGAAATTATAAATAAGGAAATTGTATAAGTCGATACAAGTTATGATAAAATTCCATCATTATTGAAGTTTAATATAAGATTATGCTAATTATAGGGTTAATAGATTAACATGCCCAATCTTATGAGTGAATTACATTATAAATAATAGAAAATAATCTCGACATATCTAATGTGATATATATAGTAAAAATTAATCACTCTCATAAGATATGATTTTGTATTTATTATTGAATCATAATATATCATATGCATTAATGGATTATTATTAATAAAAAATTTCTCAATTAGAATTGCATTATTGTAAGGTCAATATTAATTTTCCTCTAATGTCTAATACATTTAATTTCAATTGGAGCAATATTAGCAAATACTCTGTAGACATTAAATTGTTTTAAATCGAGATTACTAATCACGATATATAGATATAGAAAGCTATAGTGTCACATAATCTTGTGAGACTAGATTGATTTCAAATAAAGTAGCTATACAATTATACTATTCTACAAAAAAAGCACGAATAGATAAGTAGTGAGCAAGCAGTGGATATGAATCATATGATATATATTAATTTCTTTGTTAATCTCAGATAAAACAATAATAATGTAATATGGAAGGTTATTAATTTTTAATTAGTGATTAATAGTATTTAGTAATTATTATGCTTAAACATTTACAGGTTTAATAAGAATAATCAAGAAATTATATTTTATGTTGGTTGAGTAATAAAAGCAAATGACATTTAATTGAATAATAAAGTATATAACGATTATTTGTATGAATAAGAATAATTGATTATGTTAAAATAAATTGAAATGGCAGTGGCTGGGCGCGGCGGTGGCAATCTAATTTTTTGACCAAAATTGAAACCCAAAACGCCACCATAAATCAGCTTACACTCTTATTTTTGTTCTCAATCTTCACATTGCAACTTCAAATCCCTCTACTTTACTCTCCACAAATCATGGCCGATCTCTTTACCTCTCCTCCAAACTCCACTCGCCGATCATCGGCGGCTAAATCATTGCATCAAGATCAGCCCTCCCTCAAGCATACCCTATTGGTGGTGGTGGAGATGCGGCTGTTGGTTGTGGTCTGTTGCGTTGGACTGGTGTTGATGAGGGGTTGATGGTGATGTAGAGGAGATGCAACAATGGCAGTGATGCAAAGGTAATGGTGAGATTTTGCTGGCTGGTGACTCGGCAAATGAACTCTGTGGGCTTCTTAAAATTTTCAAATGTTTGTGAGTAGTTTTATTTCTTTCAGTCTTATAGTGATGATATGATTATTGGTATGCTTGTTGGAATTATTTTCCCCAATTTTCTGGTGTTGATACGGACGCTGCTCTGTAGGTTGGCTTCAGTGGTGGTGGTGGTGATCAAGGGCTAATGGTGATGTGGGTGTCATTGTGATCCGGAGGTCACAGAGCTTGGTGAGATCTTCTTTCTCGTTTTCTTCTGTCCCTGTCTTTTGTTTCTTTCTTCTGCAGCTGCCACCACTCTTTGAACCCTTTAATTCTTCAAATCTCAAGGTTTTGTTTTGCTTTTTGTTATTTTTAGAATTTTTTTTATTATTATAGAACCCATGAATTTGAATCATTCATTTGATTATGATTTTAAATCAAGGCTGGTGGTGTTTTCGTGGGTGTTTTGGACGGTTGGTTAGACAATTATTTTTATTTTTGCGACCTGATTGGCTTGGGAATTGTTTACGCGTAGGTGTAATGTAATAGGAAATAATCTTCTCTTCAATCTATCTTCCCTGATTCTTAGAGATTACCACAAACATAGCATTACATATTGCCAAATTGTTGTATAATTTACCTTCTGTGTATTTCATATTTTAGGCTAGCTTTTATTCTTTCCATCTCAGTTTTCTCTAAAGACTTGTATATATAATTCATATGAAGGATAAATGATTTAAGTGTTCCTACGTAAATCCTTTGGCCTAAACTCTTTTATGGTATCAGAGCATTAAAAAGCTCCAAAGAGTTTTCGATCCTTATCTTTTATCTAGCCCAAATGTCCAGTGATTCAACCATCTCAACCCTTCCTTCCTCATCCTCATTAACCAAGAAAAATCTTATTGTCATTAACCCATCAGCCCAAGCACCTCTGAAACTCACACCTTCAAACTATATGTCTTGGGTAGCTCAATTTGATTCTCTGTTGTTTGGTTTTGATCTTGTAGGTTATGTTGACGAAACCGAACCGTGTCCTCCAATGATGGTGAAAGTGAATGGCACATCAATTGCCAGTCCTGAATGGTCTTTCTGGATGCGCCAAGACCAACTCCTGCACAATGGCATCCTTGGCTCTTTATCACTAGAGGTAATGAGTCTTGCTGCATCATACAAGACTTCTAAAACAATTTGGGATCACTTGGCAAGCTCCTCCGCCAATAAATCCTGTTCACGAATCATGGGATTGAAGGAGCAACTTGTTAAAATTTAGCGTGGGACAGCTCCAGTTTCTGAGTATCTTCGAAACAGAAAAGGAATTGCTGATGAGTTGGCCTTGATTGACTCACCAGTTCCTAACGACAATCTTGTTCATATTTTCAATGGTCTTGGACATGACTATAAAGAAATTTCTGCAGTTGTTCGTACCAGGAAAGAAGTCATTTAATTTGAAGAGCTTTATGATTTACTGACAGCACATGAAGCGTTCCTTAAATGTGAAGAAACCAATGTTTCATCTCTTGTAATGACAGCCAACAACACTTGTTTTCATAGAAACGGGAATCAGTTACAAGAAGGCAAGAAAGTGAATGGAGGTTCCTATCAGCTCAACTCAAATAAAAGCTGTAACAATCAAGGGCAGCGCAATAATGGGAAGAACGGGCGAAACTATAATATCATTTGTCAATTTTATAACAAACGAGGCCACAGCCCGTGAGTGCTTTACAGTAAAGAAGTTGATGCAACCCACCGCTAACAATACCACCACCGGGGTAGGGAATTCTTCAAACTGGCTTATGGATTCTGCTGCATCACACCATGTGACATCTGACGTAGCCAATCTCTCTCTTTGTCAACCTTATGAAGGACTCGATGATTATATCATCGGAGACGGTATATGCTTCCAAATCTCTCATATAGGCTCTTCCACTATTAAAACACCTACCAAATCTTTCTCATTATCTAATGTGCTTTGTGTACCTTTTATGTACAACAATCTAATTTCTGTTACTCGTTTTTGTCATACTAATGATTGTTCGGTGGAATTTTTTCCATCATTTTCTGATGTGAAGGACATAACAAAGAGGGCACCTCTCATAACCGGGCAAAACGGGAATGATGTTTATGAGTGGCCTTGCCATGGAGGGAAGTCAGCAACAACATTGAAACAAGCCTTCATTGGTGTCAAAGCTTCTCTTGCTAGTTGGCATGATCGATACTTGGACATCCATCTTCCAAAATCCTTAAACTTTTAGTTTCTAAAAAATTTATTGATGTGTCTAATGAGTCTAAATTCTCTTTTTGCAATTCATGTCTTTGTAATAAGTGCCATCGGCTCCCATTTGGAACTTCAACTCTTAAAAGTCGAGATCCCTTGGACTTAATTTACACCGATGTATAGGGTCCCTCTCCTATCAGCTCAATATATTGTTTCTCTTATTATATCATTTTCGTTGATCAATTTTCTAAATATTCATGGTTATTTCCCATGACAAAGAACTCTGATATTGTCACAATTTTTTTCAAATTCAAGCCTATGGTTGAGAAATTTTTCAAAACTTCTATCACCACCATATATTCAGATGGCGATGGTGAATTTCAAGGCCTCAAAAATCTAGTTGAAAGTCATGGGATTCAACATCTAGTGTCACTTCTCTACACACCCCAACATGTTGGCTCCGCGGAACACTGACATCGCCATATTGTGGAAACTGGACTTACTCTTCGTCTTCGTGCATCTTTACCACTAAATTTTTGGTCTTTCACCTTTCAAGCTGCTATGTACCTTATTAATAGGCTTCCCACTCCCATTATTAATAATAATTCTCCTTTTGAAATCTTATTTCATTCCCCACCTAATTACTCTAAATTAAAAATATTTGGTTGTCTTTGCTACCCTTGGTTACGTCCTTATACAAGTCACAACCTTGAAGCTAGATCTAAACCATGTATTTTTTAGGATATTTGAACACTCATAATGCCTATGTTTTGATCCGCAATTTAGGTTTTTATATCACGTCATGTTTGATTTGTTGAGGATGTTTTTCCAAGTCTTTCTAACACAAATTTACCACCATTGGATCAATCCTTTAACTAGTGGACTTCATGTTCTTCCTCTTTCAATGCCTTAAATCAAGTTATTCCATCTTTGGCTCCATCTTTACCACAAAATCAGTCACCACAAAATCAACCAGCAAATAATACTCCTTCATCTCATGTCGTAGCTTTGCAAGATATACAGCCAAATCTGGCTGAATATTTTGAATCTCAATTTTCTTTTAATTAATTTCAAAGTTCATCTTCGTCTCCTAATATCAGTCCACAATCTTCTCCAAGATCGTCTCCTCAATCTACTCTTATTGTCACCTCATCCTATAATCATGTAATACCTACTTCCCTTTCCATTAATGAACAAATATCCAACTCACCAAATCTCTCCACCACATCTCCAAAACATGTTGTTAATTCTTCTCATGACAGTACCACTCAAATAGCAACTTCTTCGCTGTCTCCGAGAGAGGGATCTCCAAGGTATGTTTCTTCTCTGCCTTCATTCCCTAATATTTTCCACCCTCTGATACAACCATCAAAACTCACCCCATGGCAACTAAAGCCTCAAATCATGTCTTTCAACCTAAGAAAATTAATGCAGCCACTTTACATCCTCTCCCACCCATACTCAAACCTACAAATATTCACCAAGCTTTAGCTCACCCCAAGTGGAAAGAAGCCATGTGTGAAGAATTTACTGCCTTTTTACGTAATGGAACATGGGAGCTTGTACCTCCCTCTCCTAGCCAAAACATTGTGGGTTGCAAATGGGTTTACTGTATTAAGCGAAATCCAGATGGGAGTATTGCTAAATACAAAGCACGTTTAGTGGCAAAGGGATTCCACCAACATCCTAGAGTTGACTATCATGAGACTTTCGTAAAGCTTACGACAATTTGTCTTATTTTGTTCATTGCATTAAGTCGAAATTGGCCCATGCATCAATTGGACATTAGTAATGCATTTCTTCATGGTTCTCGTAAAGAAGCAGTTTTCATGTCAACCAGTTGGATTTATTGATAAAGCTTTTCCTAATCATGTGTGCCGGCTTCGTAAAGCTCTTTATGGCCTTAAGTAAGCCCCACGAGCTTGGTATAATGAGTTGAAAAATTTTGTTATTTCTTATGGCTTCAAGAACTCTAGATCTTTATTTATCTATCAAACCAAAAATATAACTATATATTTCTTGGTTTATGTTGATAATCTAATTGTTACAGGGAATTCTATTTCCTTCATTGATGTTTTCATTGTTGCATTGTCTCAAAAATTTTCTATTAAAGATCTTGGTAGCCTTCATTATTTTTTAGGTGTTGAAGTAATTCCTACACCTACTGGCATGTTCCTCACTCAGCACAAGTACATTAGAGATTTGCTTCAATGTGCTAAACTTGATGGCATGAATGAATCAACTACACCAATGTCGACCTCTACTTCGCTTGTCCTCCAAGATGGAAGTCCTGTTGCTAATGCCAAGCAATTTCGTAGTGTTATAGGGGCTTTACAATATCTTGCCCTGAAACGGCCTGATATTGCTTATTGTGTTAAAAAACTAGCACAATTCATGCACACACCTACTCAACTCCATTAGACAGCCACCAAACGTCTCCTGCAATATTTTAAAAAGCACAATGCAGTATGGCTTGTTCTATCATCATCATCAACCTTTTCAATTGACAGCCTACTCCGATGTGGATTGGGCCGACAACTATGATGATTATACCTCCCTTTCGACCTTTGTGATCTTTCTTGGTGCCAATCCGATTTCTTGGTGTTCTAAAAGCAAAGAACCATTGCCAGATCTTCTACGGAGGCGGAGTATCGCGCCATTGCTTCTACCACTGCAGACATTTGTTGGATAATGAATCTTCTTTCAGAGCTTGGTATTTCTCTTATCCATCCTCCACAGCTTTGGTGTAACAATCTTGGAGCCACTTATTTCTGTGCCAACCCTATGTTCCATTCTCGTATGAAACATCTAGCTTTGGATTACCACTTTGTTCGGGAAAAAAGTGCCAGTGGTTCTCTTCAAATCTCTCATGTCTCCACCCAAAATCAAGTTGCTAATAGTCTTGCAAAACCCCTTTCAAAACAGAGGTTTGCTCTTCATCATTCCTAGCTTGGTGTTGCTGATGGCAGTGCTATCTTGAGGGGGCATAAGAGGAAATAATCTCATCTTCAATCTATCTTCCCTGATTCTTAGAGATTACCACAAACATAGCATTACATCTTGCCAAATTATTGTATAATTTACCTTCTGTATATTTTATATTTTAGGCTAGCTTTTATTCTTTCCATCTCAGTTTTCTCTAAAGACTTTTATATATATTTCATATGAAGGATAAATGATTTAAGTGTTCCTGCGTAAATCCTTTGGCCTAAACTCTTTTATAATGGTTATGCAGTTATGGTTGGGTTTTTGTAAAGGTTGTTAATGGTGTGGCTACTAGCTTCTGCTACAATTATTGGAGGGTATAGAATTCTAGCGTGGGGTTCGGGGTAATGGATTGTGTTCTTTAAATTACTTGCTAAAACTGTGGCTGTATTCTATGTTACTCTTCATTTTTATGGTCTTAAGTGTTATTTTTATGAGGTTCTAAATATTTCTCCTAGGAGATGATTTGCTTCCAGGTAACTTTAGGCCTTGACTCTTGTCCCATCTTGTGAACTCAGTGAATCCGAGTTTTGTTTCTTGATTAAATACATGAATTGGTGATTTCTGTTTCCTTGGTGTGGAAACATTACACTGGCAATCTCTGAAATGAATGGCCTAACCACCAGCAACCAACTTTCTAACCACAACGGATGATGAATTAACTA
The DNA here is from genome assembly GCA_013180625.2 of Boswellia sacra. Classification (NCBI taxonomy): domain Eukaryota; kingdom Viridiplantae; phylum Streptophyta; class Magnoliopsida; order Sapindales; family Burseraceae; genus Boswellia; species Boswellia sacra. The sequence goes on from SNVD02001615.1 coordinate 120,748, forward strand.
AAATCAATGACAGGTGACAAGAGCAAGAAACAATTAGAGATTCAATTGTAAAAACTAGTAAACATGAAGCTGAAACTGCTACAACTTTACAACTTCCTTCTATTGAATGAGGCTGTTACTTTTATAGAAAAACTAAAACAAAATATTTCGCTTAATCTGACTCATACATATAGAAAAGTAGAGCATCTCTGATGAGAATCACACTCAAATCTGACAATTTATGTTGGACTGATGCTACACAAGAGCAAAAGCAGAAACTAAATAGCATTCTCAAGTGAATAGATGCACATAGCTATTGAAGATGCTTTTTGTGTAAGTATTTACCACACTAAGCCCTTTTCCCTACATCTATCGACATGGTCATTGCTCATTCGAGACTTTTCAGGCTTATTAGATTTCTTACACTTCTCAAGTCGACTGTCTAAACTGTTTCTAGAAACCTCTAGAAGGTCAGAACCCAATTCAAAAGGATTAAAAGATCCACTTTCAGATGGTTTGCCCTGATTTTCAGAGTCAGCTGTTGGTACTTTTAGTGGCATTAGTTGTTGGTTTTGATTTGCCTAGTAAGAGTACAAATTTCTATAGGTGCCTAATAAATTCTGGAAAAGGTTCAAGATTGCAATGTAATCTTCTCCACTAATCCATAAAGTATCATACTTCTCTTTGCAAAGTTCCAAAAGTTGTTCCCATTGGAACAACAACTTCATCTGTAGTTCCTCAAGACGAAACAATAATAGCTTATAACTAGCTTATGACAATAAATATGTCTAATGATGAGAGCTATATATCTCCTGGACTTGTGGGGAGTGTAGATGTCAAATGGGATAAATCACTTCATAAATAAATAGATAAACTGCCCAAAAGAACTTCTAAAGAAAAGCTGAAGTGTTTAACACAAGGAAGTTCAAAATAGATATGTACTTCAAAAATAATTTATTGATGGAATCTTTTCAACTTAAGAAAGATGATAATTTTCAGCACATTATAGTTAAAAGCTATAAACATTCACAAGCTTTCTCTTTTCACATATCCACTCCCACTTTGTGTAACCTAGGTCCTTATGATGAACTTTCTGTAGATTAATAATTACAAACTTCAACCATTTATATCTCTGAAAGAGTATTCAGTTGAAGTTTTTGCAATGTTAGAGATACAGAACGTAAACAGCAGACAACAAGAGTAGAATAAATATATTAAAAAAAAAGGATGACCCTTACATGAACAACCAAAACAGGACAATTCACCATGCCAATTTTGTCAACATTCTAGAAAAAAAGAAACAAATAATAACATAAGCTTCCATCCAGGGAACTAGAAAGCAATATAGAACGCCATTATTTTATAAAATCACCTTGTGTCAAACATGTCCGCTTGACATGCCAAATAAATTTGGACTATGCAAAAATACGCCTTTCAAGTTTGGAAAGCGCGAAGCAAGATCAAGAGTCAATCCACTACCAACAGATTGATTATATAATATTAATAGTTTATCTTTAACCCCATCTCTGAATTTACAATCTCTTTTGACCTGTTCAAATAATCATAATTGTTGTTATATGCCATGAAGGAAAATGCATTGAATTATCAGTGAACTGTGTGAAGTCGATAGATTCCAATAGTTTCAGGAAAGAAATTTTATTTGATTACTGAACATAGACAGTTTGCAAAAATTTGTTAGGCATTTGAGAGGCCTAACTCTCTCCCAAAAGTAAAGAAACAAACCCACCAATTCCCCCTTCTCTCTCCACTCTCCTCCTTTTAATTCTCTCCCCTAGCCATAACAGATCTTTTAACAACCTTCAAGTTGTCCCAATCCCTTCTTAACTAACTAATTCCCTTTGCTACTTCCTTGGTTGATCTGCTTAGCATGTCTAGCATAAGTGTATCAGATAGGTGGCTTATTAATACCCCTTGCCCAAAGAGTCACCTTGTCCTCAAGGTGAAAGTCTGGAAATTGGTTTTGAATTAGCTCAAAGGGTTCCCACATTGCTTCAAACTCCGGAATTCCCTTCTAACGGATCAAAACTTCTAAAGCTTGTGGAGTATTGGTGGTGTTATGGCGTATTCCCAAGATTACTTCAAGTTTAGCCAATAACTTCAAGTCATCTGACAATGGATGTAAAGCATGTGTGGCTGTCCTTGTATCCCCAATGGCAAGCCTTAATTGATAAACATAGAACACTGGATGAATTGAAGAGGAATTTGGAAGTTGTAGTTTATAAGCAACTTCTCCCACTCGTGCCAAAACCATAAAAGGGCCATAATACCTAGGAGCCGACCTCTCATTTTGATGAGTTGATAAACATTTCCTCTTATTAGGATGTAGCTTTAGGTAAACCAAATCACTAATTGAAAAGTGTAAGTCACGTAGGTGTCCATCTGTTGCTGTCTTCATTTTTTGCTTCAATGCATCAATGATTTCCTCAAATTCACATCATTGGCCACTTGTATGTTGATGTCGTCCAACTATATCACTTGTGGAATTGACAAAACCATCAAAGATGTAGTTGAGTCCAACCTAGATAGTGCATCAACAGCTTTGTTTTCTAGTCTGGGGCAGTATTGGATATCAAAGTCATATCCCATTAACTTTGTGAACCACTTTTGATGTTCAACACTTACCATTCGTTGTTCCAGCAAGAATTTTAAGCTTCTTCGATCAGTGTAGACTATAAACTTCTTGCCCAACAGGTTTTGAATTGCAAAACCACGGTCATTGGTTCACGCTCATAAACTGACTTCAAACTGGCATGTTGAGGTTAGACATAATTGTAATATGTGATAGGGCATCCATTTTGCATTAGCACAGCCCCTATCCCATGCCTTGAAGCATCTGTTTTCACAACGAATGTTTGAGTGAAGTCAGGCAATGCTAAGACAGGAAGGATTGTCATGGCTTTCTTTAAATTTTGAAAGGCGGTTTTTGCTTCCCCATTCCAACCATAAGCATCTCATTTGAGTTGCTCTGTCAATGGCTTAGCAATTCATTTGTATCCCTCTACAAAACACTGATAGTAACCTGTCAATCCTAGAAACCCCCGTAATTCCTTAAGAGAATGAGGACGTGACTATTGTAACATAGATGTAATCTTTGAGTTATTTGCAGCCACCCCTTCTTGAGATATGATATGGCCTAGATACTCTAATTTTTGTTAACCAAATTGACATTTCTTCTCATTAGCATTCAATTTATTGGTTGTCAAAATGCTCAAAACTTTGTTTAAATGAATAACATGATCCTCCATGGTCTGACTATATACCAGAATATCATCAAAAAACATAAGGACAAACTTCCTCAAATGTTCCTTGAAGACTTCGTGCATAAGGGTCTGGAAAGTGACTGTTGCATTTGTTATTCCAAAAGGCATTGCCAAGAACTCGTAATGTCCTTCATGAGTATAGAATGCGGTTTCTAGAAGGTCTTCTTGTCGCACTTGAATTTGGTCGTATCCAGATTTAAAATCCAGCTTTGAAAAAATTGCCGCTCTAAACAACTCATCCAACAGCTCATCGATCATGGGAATAGGAAATTCATTCGGAACTATCACTTTGTTCAATGCCCGATAATCAACAAAAATCTCCAGCTTTTATCTTTTTTTTTTTTTAACCAGCAAAATTGGACTAGAAAAAGGGCTCAAGCTTGGCTGAATAATGCTTGCTGCCAACACTTCTCTCACAAGTTTTTCAATTTCATTTTCTTGGACGTAAGGATACCTATATGGCCTAACACTCACTGGAGCTACTCCTAGTTGGAGAGTAATTGCATTATCTCTACTTTTATTTAGAGGTCATTTACCCTCCCACTTAAAAACCTCATGATAGTTTTGCAACACCTTTTTGATAGGCTCATAAACCTCTTCCCTTTCACTATCAACAGATAAAGAAATTTTGCACAGTTCAAGTAACACTTGCTACCCTTGCTCTTGAAAAGCCTTCATCAAAGTTTTAAAAGAAGCAGATGAATTGCTTAAACTCGGATCACCTTGTAGCACCACTTCCATTTATCCCACTTAAATCTCATAGTAAGTGTCTTTTAATTTACCTTCATACAGCTCAACGTTTTCAGCCATTGCATTCCCAAAATAACATCTAAATTACCCAATTTCAAGGGAAGAAAATCCTCTATAATGTCAATATCCTAAAGGGAAAAGACGACCCCTCTGCAAATTCTTTCTCCTGTCACTAACATCGTTGTTCCCATTAAGACTCCATAGCTACTAGTACTACATCTAAGCAGTCTTAATTTCTCCAACAAATCAATAGAAACAAAATTATGGGTGGCACCTTATTCAATCAGTACAACCATTTCATATTGAACAATTCGCCCTTTTACCTTATTGTTTTTGGTGATGTGAGGCCAACAATTGAATTAATAGATAGTTTCACTAGATTTTCCAACATTATATTTTCCATAATCTCCCTCTCAATGTCTTCTTCATAAACTAATAGATCGCTTTCGTCATTAACTAAAAGAAATTGAAGCTCTCAATTCTTGCGTCTGTGCCCAATGGAGTATTTTTCATCACAACGGAAGCATAAACGTTTGTCTCTCTTCCTTTGATATTCAGTATCTGTTAATCGTTTAAAAAAAGTGTCTGGAGACTGATTTTGTTGCTTCGTCACTGTGGAAGCAGTAGTAGAAGCTATAGAACTTTGGGCTTTCATGCTTGGAATTGGATTTATAATCGCCCGTTTCCTAGAGCTGTAATTAGCTCCATTTTTAGTCTGTTTGAGAGCCCAATTGCGATGTTCCACCCACTTTAGCCCATTTCCATCATCCGAGTTAGTCCATTGGGTTGCAACACTCGCACCTCAACTTTAATATCTGGTTTAAGCCCATTTATGAAACTCCCTTCCAATATGTTCTCTGACATATGTGAAGAGACAAAGTTAGCATCTCAAACTAACGACGTAAATTCCTAACAATTCCACTTTGCCTCGATGCCAAAAACTTCTCAAAACTTGTTTCCTCCAAAGTTGATTGACACCAATCAAGTAGCGGCGACTTCAACACTTCCTAGTCGTGCATTGGGCGACAACAATCCTCCCACTTAAACCAAGCTAGTGCCTCCCTGTCAAAACGCGCAGTTGTTGCCTCTAACTTCTCCGCTTTCGTCATGCAATTCAAGGAGAAGTACCACTTTGCCTTAAAGATCCAACCATCTGGGTCGTTGCCAAAAACCGACATTTCCAATCTTCGTGGTTGTCCCTCATACTGTTGATCAGAGTCGTGATGTTCCCTATTCTTGTCATGGCCTCCCTAAAAACTTCCAGCTCCAATTAAGTTAACCTAATGAGGATCTTTAGGTGATTTAAACTTCCCACCTGATTCACCTACAAATTGTGATGGGTCATCAAGTTCTTGAGCCAATCTCTTCAACGTATCTACACCAGATAATTTCTCCAAAATCGTTGTGAGATTTTTCTCCAGAATTGGAAGCCTTTGTAGATCAATTTTCACATAGTCCAACTCCTTTAGCTTCTCTTGAACCACATCTACCTTGTCCTCTACAGAATCTAACCAAGAAATGGTTGTGGTCTTTCCTGCCATTCTCGGTAATTGGTTTTGCTTTGATAGCAAATTGATAGATTCTAGTAGTTTCAGGAAAGAAATTTTATTTGATTACTAAATATAGACAGCTTGCAGAAATTTGTAGGCATTCAAGAAGCCTGCATAGCTCTCTCCCAAAAGTAAATAAAAAAACCCACCAATTCCCCCCTCTCTCCACTTTCCTTCTTTTTATTCTCTCCTCTAGACATAACAGATTTTTTAGCAACCTTCCAGCTGTAACAACGTTTAAGCTATCCCAATCCCTCCTTAACTAACTAATTCCCTTTGCTATTTCCTTGCTTAGTCTGCTTAGCATGTTTAGCATAAGTGTATCGGAAGGTGGCCTATTAGAAGTATATGCTTGCAAACAAAAGTTTGGCTGCTACAACAACATTTCATGAGTTAGCCACATGCCCATAAAATAAGAAGATACATGTCATAAGGAGGACGTCACATAATGCAAGTACAAGGCATAACAATGTAATTCATATTTGGGGTTAATTATACAAATGTTAAATATTTCTATAAAATCCATTGTCAGATTCACTTCATCTTGATCATGCTACTAATAAGAATTCACAGACTTGAAAATTATTTATATCGTATTTTGGGTACTTTCAATCTTAAATAGAATTATATAATCAGAGTGGTCAGCTTTTAGATCGGCTGGAAAGTGGTCGTGGATTGTAAACCACTTAGTATATATAAAATGAGAAATGACACTTTCAAGAGATGGATTCACGTTCGGATACATATGTTTGAGAATGTATGAAAAGATTTTATTTCGTTCAAGTTGTTGTGTATTCATGTTCAAGTAACATTTTATGTATAATATGAGTGCTAAATTTTAAAAAAAAAAAATTGTAAAGATGGCACCATTAATTAAGATATTAAGCATTTTGGACATAAACACATGATCACGAAAGAACCATGACAAAGCAGAAAAAACCAACCAACACATAACCACAGCATAACAGAAAAGACATAACAAGCCCAAATATGCCAATCACGACAGAACCAATAGCAACCAAAACTCAAACGAACAATAAACATAGTTCAATCAAAGCTTCAAACACACACGCAAACACAAAAACAAACTAAAAAAGGGCACAACAAACAATTAACATAACTTGAATCCAATCTTCTTACATATAACTGACAGACAATCAAATAGAATAAGCAAAGATATACATGAAGACTCCTCACGACATGGTGAATGATCAAGAAGCAGTCGCTGCAAATCCTATTAACAGAAAGAACAACCATATAAGATGCGAAAATGCAAAAGTCGTAGAACTATAAGAAAATACAGAAAACCTGCAGCAAATGTATTAACTCTAACTGATCAAACATAGGGAATATGGATTTAATAAGGTGAAGAGAGAATATATCGGTTAAACCAGTAGATTTGAGTACATTGATTTCTAGGTTTATAGAGATATTTCGAAGGTTTCAGCGAAATTTCTAAGGCGAGGGTGAAATTTAAAGAAAGAATAAATATAAAAGATAAATTTATCGATCTACTCTTCTGCAAGTCACTAATTGGAGTTGGAAGTGATCCCATTGAGTGGTCTTCTAGATCGATGACAGATTAAGATGATAGAATTCCTTCGTAAAGTAACGAACCACCATGATTTAACACAACACTTTAAGTAGTCAAACAAGTTAATATTTAACATGAATTGTAGCGATCCTAGGGATTGAAAATTTAACAAGAGATAATTGTTAGACTTTCGAGTTTCATTTCAATTGTCAGAATTAGAGAAACCATATCACTTCACCACTGCAGACTACCTGATCGATGTTCTATGATTATAACTCATTCATCTAGTTTATTGATGGAAATCGTCAAGATGTCCTCTACTCTGGCTTCAATTCTCAGTCGATGCCAAAATACACCATCGACTGTGCTTGACTGCCTTACTAGCAAATGCATTTCATGACCAACTCATATTGGAAAAATCTACCAATATCGAGTATTTGATTTACACTAGGTTACTGTCCACAACAACGGGATTCAGAGTCAATCATTGAGATCCCCGCTTTGACACAATTGAAACAAGAATTGAAATAAATTTTCTTGCTTTCTTATTCATTCGTTGGCTCAACCGATTGTTGGTCACTCACTTATTACTGTTAGATTGATCTTACGATAAGTAAAAAATGGTGTACTAGAAATAAATGGCGTATACTAGTTGTTTCCCTAACTAGAAGGTTTTAGGTTTTCTTCTCTTTTTTTTTTTCTTTTTCCAAATTTTCTTTTTTAAATAAAGAAAAAGGTTTCAGCTAAAATTTTGTTTTTTGAGCGCCTTTTTTTTATCCCAAAAATGTTTCTATAAATATATGTACCATTTTTTTAAAATTCCAATTTTGTTTTATCTCAATGAATGTTTTTAATTTATTTCAATGAAATACAACTAAAGAAATAAAAAGTGTTCATTAGAAACGCCTAATACAATCCCAAACGTGTGCTCGGTAGTGGAAAACTATTAACAGTATTTACATAAAATATATATCATATGCACAAAATGTTTCATATAATCTATTATGATATTACTAATCCACTAAATAAATATAATTAAAAAAAATGATGATGTGACAATAAACAAATGTATCATGTTCATAATCATCAGTTTATATGACAAATTTGCTTAAAAAGTTTGATGTACAATATTAATGTTTAGCCAAACTTGTGATGTGATGCTACACAAGGACTACCAAACTGAGAAGCTTTTCTTGTTTAGACAAAGGCTATAGGTGATCCATTGTACTTTTTTATAAAATAATATATGTAGAAAACATAGATGATAAAAGCAGTTACATGATCTTACCATTTCGATTACACAAGGCAAGGTAACAATAGCATCTTCAAGGGGAAAAAGGTGTAATGTTAAACATGAAATGGGGAGAATTTCTTAAACATTCATAAGGTTTGGCTTAACTGTCAATCAAGGATAGTTGAACTTTAAACTTAAAAGTTAGTCTTTGATTTTAATTTTTGTTTAATGTGATATAAGGTCATTTAGGTATTTGATAGAAAGAGGCACAAGCCTCCCTTAAGGTTTCTTGAAATCCTACAAAGCTACCTTAGGTTTCTAAAAATCTCAAATGATTTTCATTGTCATCAATCTTTATGAAGTTTTTCTATTATTTATATGAATAAAATTAACATATTAATGAAAATATTTTTTAACTTTAATATTAAAAAGGATGTAATAATTCAAGAATTAATAGAGTATATATTAAATAAATATAATAAAAATGACTAATAATTTAGCATAAGTACTTTTATTTTAAAAACATTAGAAAAGTTCGCCAATAAACACTTTAAAACAAATTGACCAATACTTTTAATTTATTTGTTGGTAAATTACTGAATGAAAAATCTATAAAAGGTTGTTTGGTATGAGGGGTAGGAAGCTTAGGAATGCAGTTTACATTCTTAGAAAAGTAAAATAAGGGAATCTGATCCTTAGGAAAGTAATATTACTGTGTTTGGTTGCTCACATGAATCTTATCATTGATTTCTGTGAGAATCGGATTATCGTGTTTAGTTGCACATAAGAAAGTGTTGTTCAATATGTGAGTAAACTTCATAATTAAAGATTTTCCAATACTTCAAAAATACTCATATTTTTTTCTTGTTCTAATGTAATTGTCAAAAAAATATAAGGATAATAACTTTGAAGATTTTAAAATTTGTTATAAACTACTATAAATAATTTTGAAGATTTTTAATTTATTATAATTTCATTATAAATTATTATAAATAATTTTTAAAATTTTAAATTTATTGTAAATTACTATAAATAATTTTTAAATTTATCATAAATTTATTAATAATTCTCTTGTATGCTATATTATAATTTTATAAAGGTCTGATGTAAAACTATTTAAAAAAAAGTTCACACATTTATTATAAAAAAAATCATTATTGCACGTATAGCCTAGTTTTTACACTTTGCTGTACAGATTTCCGTCCCTTCGTTGTGCAATTCAAAAAAATTTTGCATTGCCAAGCTCTTATCAATGTTTTAGAGACCAAAAAATAAAAGAAACAAACATGCAGGGTGAAAAAAACATGTTACCATAAATGATAAAGAAACAGCTAACTCAACCCGAAATTGGTGAAAAATGCTAGACGAATATTACCAATTTCATATAAATGTGTCATTAAAGTTCTAAAACAAGGCATGACTATGCTGTTCCCGAAACAAGGTGATTTTGGTTCCATTCTAATACTAATTATCAAAACGAAGATCATCAAAGTTTCTAACATTTTTCTAAACTATGTAGCCAAAAGTTTCATTTATGCCAAAATACTATCAAAAGTTCCCAAAGTCATCACATAAAAAGTTTGCCAAAATACTAAAAAGGTTTCTATCTCATTCCAACAATCCAAGAAGAAATTAAAGTTTGAATTTATCATCTAATGTGAAGAAAAATCTATATTAGCTTGATTTTGGACAAGAAGTTGTTCAACTTTAACTAGTTGTGCATTTGTTAGCCCGTCAACTTTTTTAACTTCATCAAAGATTTTCATCCTTCTAGTAGCTACATTAGCTTCAAACTGAAAGTAATCAGCATTTCTTCTAATATTGTCAGTAGCAGCAACTTCAACAAATTTTGCACTGTGGAATTTAGCAGATCAACCAAAGGATCCCCATTTCTTGATCTTTTCCTACTTTTTTTTACCTGTTTGTGTTGAACTAATCAGCATGCTTGTGTGATTCATGCTTGTATTACCAATAAGGTCATCTACTAGATTGAAAGGATCAGACTCAACATTTTGATCAATCTCAACCTCTGTATCAGTCTCTTCAACCGTTTCAGAAAACCCCATTGTACCTTGTCCATTGGCACAATCCTTCCCAAGCACGATTCCCAAATCATTAAAATAAGAAAATGATTTGTTCCTTAAGCCCTTTGCATTTGTATGACTCTGTGTAAATGTTAGATAACATAAAACAAACATTAGACATAACAAGTGGAAAGGAAATGCTTTAAATTTGTTATACTATAATGACAATTAACTAAGTAAACAAACTAGGGAAACCTTTACCTTAACCCAGTCATTAAACACACTTTGTTCAATGATAACACACTTGGGGTAATTATTTCAACCAAATCCACTTGCAGCAAGTCCCCACATCTCAAAAATTGTATTGAATTATTTCTTTAGAATCTTGATATAAAAATCAATGTGAGGTTGCGATCTACGTCCACAACCAAGAATCTTCTCATTCATCATTTTTTTCTAATTGTTATAAGTAGCCCGGTTTGAAACTTCAATTATCCCTTTCCATCTTCCACTATTAGCTATTTCCAATAAACACTCTACCAATTTTGTATGCTCAATTACAGTCCATTGATGTTTTTTCCAGAATTTGGTGGTTGCCTGTCTGGAACATCCATTTTGCTAAATGTAAACATAACTCATATCAAGTTGGATTGCAAAAAAGTATAAAAAAGTAGTAGCCGCTATAAATTAAACCAACAACACAGATATGAAATGGAAATACTATTATATTGATAAATTGCAAACCAAAGAGATAAAACTTTCACACCAAAGCAATAAAATTGTTCGTTGAAACATTCAATTGAAAGGCATAAAAATGTTCATCTCAAACCTCATTAATCTTACTACAATTGTTCAAACACAACCAAACATAATCATGAACTATATGCAAACTTCTATGAATGTTGGTTCATTTGCCATTGCTCAAACAATTCTCTAGCTAAATTATCCCTGCAAGCATTCCATGCATTTGATGTTTTGATATGTATATAATAATGACTGTCTACATTGTCCTCTTATTTGCCATCATCGTTGTCACTATCATCATGTTCACTTTCTCCCAAAGCTTGTTGTAAAGGATTTACAAGCATTTCTATTCTAATTAAGATATAAAGAAGACAACATGTCAAGATTATTCGACATTGGTTTTTGACAAGATAGCACGATTGACCTCTAAGAATTGCCAATTGTCCTTTTAACAATCCAAATGCTCTCTATTACATTTCTAGTAGAAAAATGTTTCATGTTAAAAAATTTTGTTGGAGTGTTAGATGGAATATCTATAGATATTTGATTTTTGGAGCTCGAGAATGAGACATGGATAAGTGTCGAGCAATAAAAATGACCAAATTGCCATTGAAAGGAAAAGAACAAAGGCGCAAAGGTGAAGAATCAGGAAGCTTAGAAAACCATTATTCGATTTTGAAAATTCATATAAATTAATCCAGAAAGAATCTGATAGTGAGACATGTATGGTTGCAAGTTACGGACATTTAGTTTTCACAGTATTGTACATATCGAAAATCGGAGTTGAACTCGAAGAGTTACGTGTGATCAAATAGACGAATGTCAGAGGAGGGATTGTATTAAAAAGAAAAGAAGAATGGAAAGAGAGTGGGCCACCGCTGGCTGCTTATGGGCCAACCACCGACAGGCAGTGGAACTACCAGCTGGCGGCTCCCCCACCACCGACTGTCACTTCTCCTTGATTTTTTGAAAAATTTAGATTGAAACCTTCCTTTTTTTATTTTTGCTTCCTTTTTTTAACTCAGCCTTTAACTATATAAACCTCCCTCCTTCACACCTTTTAAGACACAATTTTCATATTAATTCCTCTCTCTCTTTAGGACACACTTGTGAGAATTCTGAGGAGCAGTTTAAAGTTTTTAGACATTTTTTTTTTGTTTTAAACCCAAAAAGGATATGTCCTAAGAACAATTCTCTCTTCTCCCTCTTCTTTTCTTCTTTATTTTTCTTGTTTTAGAATAAGCATGTTTAGGTTTAATTTTGCTTAGAATAAGCATGTTTAAGTTTTTAATTTGATGCTTAAAAGCATGATTAGGGTTTTATGAATTGTTCAACCCTTTGTTTGTTTTTGCAAGATGGATAAGCGTGTCAAGGGAAGCTGCTTTCCTTTTGTTATTTAGAATCATGCTAAGATTTTATTTGATGCTGAGAATCATGCTTAGAAGCACATGATTGGAATCATGCTAAGGATTCAAATTTAAGAATGCTTTGAATTATGCTAGGAAATAGCATAGAATTAAATAAGAATTGTCATGTTTTGTTTTGGTTGATTGAATTGGGCTAAAATTGTCATATTTTGCCATGTTTACAATGATTAGGCTAGAGTTACCATATTTTGTCATGTTTACTATGAATAGGCTAGAATTGCCATTCTTTACTGTAATTGATGGAATTAGCCTCGAATTGCCATATTTAGATAGAAATACCATGGTGGAATTATCAAATCTACGTATAATTGTCATGATTTTGGTTTATGGCTTTGTTTAGAATTTTAATTAATTATTATGAATATATGCCATGATTAGAATGTTATCATGAAGTGGTGGTGGACTCACGTTCGATGGTGAGGGACCATCACTAAGAATGAATGAGTGAATGCATGTATGTATGTATATATATGTATAAAGAGACTTGATAAGCATGGATAGACTCGCATATGGTGGTGAGGAATTCCTTACTTATCAAATCTTGAATTGATTGTTTGGATTAATTTTTGATATGTATGAATATGCCTTCTATTATTGAATACTTAATTTGCATGACTATGCTATGAATGAATGTTATACTTTGACGTGTTTAGAAGTACTTTATTTTATTGTTGAAGAATAATAGACGTAATCCCATTTACTATTCCCCATGTTTGAACGAAATTGTAATTTTATTCACCTTATCTCTTTCTTTATATGAATATACAATTGTATTGATTGAAAATCACCTCACACGTTTTAAAGAAGATAAAATGAACAAATGTGTGTGTACAACAAACAATTTAAGTGGATTATATAACAAATGATAGTTTCTTCTATTTGATATACCATAGTGGAGGTCGGATTTATATTCGGCCAGGGCCGAAGGCTCATACCTAACTTCCTGATCCCTTCTTTAAAGTGACGAGGGTATTTTAGGTCTTAAAGCGATGATTAGATTACCACCATCCATTTTTCCAATAGAAAATTAGGTGACGACCCCATTCTCTAGACATGTCTATGGCTTGTTTGTGTTCTCTTAAGTCCTGAAAGAGACTTTAACACAGTATTGTCACTACAAGAAAATAGACCTTTTACGACGGGCCAAAACTGCGGTAAAAGGTCTTTTACGGCGGTCCAATAGGTGGTTTTAGCCCGCCGTATAAAGTGGCACCGTAAAAAGTAGTTCGACTTTTTTCGCGATTTTGGCCTGCCGTAAAAGGTCTTTAACCGCGGTCATATCGCCCGCCGTAAATGATTGTGGTGTGTTTTAATTTATTTACGACGGTTTGTTAGCCCACCATAAAAGGTTGTTGTGGTGTGGTCTAATTTATTTACGGCGGTTTGTTGGCCCGCCGTAAAAAGTGCAGAATCTTTTTTTACAATAATTTTTTGGAACTTGTTTTCATTTTCAAGCAATTCAATGCATCCATAACCAAAACTTTTTGGAACCTGTTTTTGTTTTCAAGCAATTCATTACATCCATAAGAATATATTCGCATACAATTAACAAATAAATTGATATTGGTATAATACATAAAAGTACAACATATGAATGTATTCGCATACATTCGCAAACATGAAAGAAAAAGAGTTCTACTAAATTAAGTCTACAAGTCTTATTCTAATCAAGTCTTCATGTCAGAAAAAGTTGCACAAATAAAAGCAAAAATCAGTACTTAACTATTTATAAATTTATTACAAACATACAAGTCAAAGCTATATGCCTTACATTGATTTATTTACATAGAAATGATAAATAACTTCATATATATACCTAATTGTCCTCCTCGTTTGTTGTTGCAAAGTCAATGTTACCTTTTTATATAACTGTTAAGATTACAAGTTTATGAAAAAGAAATGAAGTTTGAAAAAAGTCACCTCATTCACATAGATGAGAACCTTATCCTTGGTTTCCTTATGTTTTAGCTAATTCTGAACCCAAATAACCATCATTTCACAGGCACTGCATAGGCCATCTCCAGTTGATACTCCTTCCATGTTTTCCTCCTCAACCAATGATTGTAATCAGGAGATGAAACAGCTTGCAGAGAACTCTGGCTTTGTCTTAACTATACAGTAGGAGCATATAGTTAAAACAGGAACAAAGATTGTAATAGCAAAAAAGAATGTGATATTTTGACATTAAAATGCCAATTGATACATGGTCAGGAGATGAAATAGCTTGCAGAGAACTCTGGCTTTGTCTAGTTAAACTCAATGAGTTTTTGACTCAATCAGCCATATTCCTAATCCAGATCAAAGCAGTAAGGCAAAGCAAGAAACAAAGGATAATCCCAGATAACTGTTTCTAAATTATGATTAGCTACCAAGTTAATATGTTTATCTGTTTGCATCTTTTCTTGCCACTTAAAACAATTTAATCTTTATTCATGCCACTGATAATTTTTATCATCCTAATCATACACTGAAATCACACTTATCCTGCATTTGACTGGAAGAGGTAGAAAGTCAAATAGAAAATAAAAAATGTCCAAAGAAGATATCAGCTCAGCCAACGAAGAGGATCAGCCATCCACTGAGTTTCAATTCAAGAATCAAACCCACTCAAACAAGATAACAGTAGTCTAAACAATGTATTTCCTGCTGCTGAATTTGATTGACATGATTGGCCCAGCAAGGCCTATCTCCATTATCATGAATACAAGTTGACAGAAAAAAGCACATTGGTTAAAAAGGAGCACAAGGAGACATTTGATAGTTCAGATGACTCAAGCTAATGCTTACCTCAAGAACTTGTTGCTTTACAGTTCTATCATCACCAGCAGCTCAGCCACCAACATATGTGAGATATTGCATAATCAGTTTTGTCGTCTCAGTCTTCCCAGCCCCACTTTCTCCACTTACCAAAATCGATTGACATCAACCCTCACTCATCATTGCTCTGGATTTATAACACCCATTAGATATTGAATAGTTTGCTTTAGATATAACTCATAGACAAAAATAAATTGTAGTCATAGATCAGCACTCAACACTTGCAAAAACATGCAAGCTTTAACACACCTGTACGATGTATCGGCTACAGCAAAAACATGGGGACTTAGTTGACCAAAAGGAGCTCCTTTATACTGCTCCATCATATGTACATCATATGTGAGAAAACCTGCACAAATAATTAACAAGAAACAATAGCTTTAGCCGATACACTCTGTTTAAACTAGATGTACAATAAGAAACTTGATTCCACAACAAAGGAAAGAAAACCAAAATAAACTAACAAAGAAAGATTACAAACATAAGCAGCAAGAAGAACTCAGCTGAATTGCTGAAACTAACATTAATATGCATCAACAACATGGATTCATATAAATTTATGTACTAGCTAGCTAAATCATCTAATATGTAATACCTAATATCATTTCTATCAAGTAGGCCAAACCATGCTCGGATCAGCTAAGATGATGTTTGGTATTAAAAGAGCTTCCCATCTCACACTTAAAATTTTAAAAGTTTAGGTCCCAACTTTGTGAAAGAAAAAAGAGAGAAGAAAGCATGTTCATATAAGGAAGTAGAGGGGAAAACATCCTACAGGAAGAGAAAGATGCTCTAATTGCAACATGTGAAATAATTTCCCTACATATGTCATCATTTAGTCCATTCAGCATATTTATTACACATTACCAACACCTTTTCAACTTGTTTGGCACCTGTTTTCCTACACTTTCCTGTAACTGGTGAAGTATACGCAAAAATAAAAATACAAATTTTAGTAATAATTGTAAAAACAAAAAAAAAATTTGTAACAAATTCTTACAGAACCTATTCAATGAAAGAATTTATAATCAACAGATTTCCTGGCTTAAAGAATAGAAGTTAGGAATCATAATTCCCTAACAAACCATTAGTCCAAGGCAGAAGAGTTTTTATGATGCCCATGTCTTCACCAGTTTTTTTGAGATCAATGATTCAAAGCCATAAATAAATTTGTTGGATTGTCATTAGATAAGCCTCAGTTCATACTCACCAGCCATCGTAATTTATCTTACCTATGGAAGAGCATGATAAGCACTTTTCTCACTAATCTTCAGGTATCGAACCTACCAAAATTTCTGATATGAATGTAAACGCTTAATTATTAATCTCAACTTGCTTTTGACTACTTGTTAGCTAAGCTTCTAAGGTCTTTCTCTTAAACAATGATGTATTATCATCTAATCCTGCTTATATTCTCGAGGGTTTTGATTTAAATGTGGGGATGGTGAGGTAAGGGTGCACAAAAGGAAATCTAAACTAGCTTGGATTTGCCAAACCTCTAGTTATTTACATTAGTATTTTCCATAAGCAGTGAATAGTGGTAGCAGAAATCTTTCTCCTTATCACTGCTGATAAATAAATCAGTAACCAGGCAAAAATGACTTGAAAACACTGACTTGGACTACCAGGTATAAGACAAAGTAGTACAAGGCAGTTCAGTCTCTGGTGGATTGTGGAATGTACTATGATTCATTTTTAAAAGACCCATTTTTTGGACAAACAACTTTGGGTCATTTTTTTCCTGAGATGATCAACAAGTTATTGCACAAAGAAACTACCATGGAGTATCTACATGTTACAAGACCTTCATGTTGCATATGCATTTTCTCATTTATGTCTAACCATTGAGCAACAGCATCAATACTGCAAAGTTTTAAAATATAATTTAATTTCATATTGATCTAAGAAATTACTCTAAATGCCTAGCTCTTTTCATAAATGTTGCTAGGTCTAAAGTTTCCATTTACCCCTCTAATGTCAGCATCGCAGTCACTTTCCTATCAGGTCTATCATTTTGTGCCCAAAAATTTCTCCCAAGTGCCTAATGGCTTACTGACAAATTTCCATTTTGCAACTTGACTGAGTAAGAACAACGTTTACATCTATTTTGTATTAAATTAACTAGACTACTAAAGATGCCCCCCAACTCCCTCAGGTAGATGCCGTATTCCAACATCTTAACACAAGCAAAGTGATTATATTTTATATATATCAAAAATCTATTCTAGTTTCTAGTTTATTAGCAAGATTCATTTAACATCACTAAAATTATTGGTTTGATAACATCACCAGTCAATGCAATGATTTGATTGATTACTAATCAATAAATTAATAACACAATTTCGAACTAGAGAAAAAATTAGAGATTACAGTAATGGCTGTAAAGGGCCTGGGACAAAGGTAACTTTTGCAAAGTTCATTTTATTTTTTATTTTTTTTTTTCAAAGGAGCTCTTGCTGATTATGGACCCTAGTAGAGATTAGTATATGAATCAATTCAAGCAGAGTTAAAAAGAGTTTCCCACGAAGTTGGTATGGAGGAGGTGTTAGATTGTATTAACATCTTTAACTTTATTAAACTATGATATCATGTCGAATCTAAGACTAGAATCATGTCGAATTAAAATCCTAAGCAGTCAGCCGCTAATCTAACAACCAAATAATTCTTACCTAATAACAATATAGTTTCAATGCTACCAGCAATTGCTAGGATTACAAACCAGACAAATTCTATGCAAAATTATAGATGGATGGACCTAACAAGTTATTAAGAAAAACCAGTTAGGTTGCGACTCAGCAATCAGCATCTACCCTCTCTTAAAAACCAAGATTTTTTTTTTAGTTATTTCTTTTTTGACGCTTAGAATCAGAATTAAGATTCTTACTATTTATTATACTAAGTAGGAGGTACTAAATCAATACACAAGGACCTAAACCACGGCTGTTCTGACTAATGCTCTCCCTAATAAAGCAAATTAAAGCACTGGCTGTGTATAATTTGGTAGACTTTCAACGCAAAATCAACCATTTATTTCTGTCACTACTATGCCTGTGCTGCTTGAATTAAATTTTCTAGAACAATCAGCTGAGTAGCTAGCAACGTTATAACGCTTCTACTCTATCTACCAGAAAAATTACACCTAACACACCGACTGAGCTTTTCAAACCGAACCAGGAAACTATACGGTTTGAAGTTGCTTGATTAGAAATGAATGTGTCGCCTGACAGGTTGGGAGTTTATGTTTTAATCATAATTTTTGAATGAGACTCCTACTTACTCAAGCTTTTCTGATAATTAATGTTGATTTCCGCTTTATGGATGAAATTACGTCTAAATGTTGCATCATTGAAGTTGAATATAAGCACTACAATCAGTTAAGTGACTGTGGCTCGTGGACCTATTGGGAGCCTACATTTCTAAAAATTGATATAGGCATTGAAAGACAAGATGACCCTAAGAAATGAAATCTATTAGAATTTTGATTTATTCACACACAAATACAAATTTTGATGTAAAAATAATGATGAATTGACAAATAGTGCTTAGCAAATAATAATATTGAGTTGAAAAGAAATTATATGTAAATCTAGAAAAGAAAATTATAAAGAAAGAAAAATCATTAGTTTAGAACAGAGCACGTGAAATAAATGAATCTCACTTGAAAAATAATCCTTCAAGTCATTCTCTAATAGAATAGCTATTCGGGCAATCTAAATCCAAAATATTTTATATATATATATGTAATTACCTTCCATTGTCTTGCTTTGTCAAGCTTGACAATGTCAGCAACCTCAGAGTCAACAACCTCAATTGGAGCATTAAGTTATTTTAGCCACTGTAAAAGCCATAACAAAAGCTGAAAACACAGACACAAAAGCCATGCATACGGCACATCAATGAAGCTAAGCAAAAAGAACTATATTACATAATTAATAAGATAGAAAACTTAGCAACTTACATTGACACCAGACTTCTCCTTCTCATAAATAGATTCATTTGCCAAGATGACTGTAGAAAAGAAACCAAATGAGAATTAAAAAAAAATATCAAAAACTCCCACAAAAGGAAGGAAAGGGAAAAGAAACCATGTAATAGATGAAGGGAGGATTAAGGAGACGATGAATGTTTGTCAAGAGCCAAAAAGCATGCTGTGAAGCGCTTTATCACTGATAGCTTACGAAGTCTAAGCCTTTAAAATCTGACTAAAAAAAAAACTATCCTTTACCCAAACAATCGGAGGACCGACGTGAGTGTGAGATGCTGCCACGGCGAGGAAGATGAGAGAGAGACAGACGGACAGAAGAGGATTACGATTGTGGGATTCCGATTCAACGAATGAAATTAGGGAGAGAAAGAAATTAGGGATTTAGATTGAGAGAGAGAGAGAGAGAGAGAGCGAGAGAGAGGGGAAAATTATATAAAAAATGAATTTACTGCAGGCCTTTAAAAACCGCCGTATATATATAGCATTTCAACTACGACCGTGATAGCCCGCCACAGAATTTGTTTTTCTACTGCATTTTTTATAGCCCGTCGTAAATGGTTGTAGTAAATGACTCTTTTTTTAGTAGTGTGTGATCATAAATGCTCTAATGGGATGAAAGCCCCTTTCATAATATCCCAATCATTTAAATGGTATCATTGTCCTTTTTATAGTGTTAAGAAGCATTCACCATTGGGATACCCAGCATCACAAAGGTAGTAATATCCTGCAAATCATTTAACAAAGTTTGGTAAAAAGAGAAGTTATGTTGTATAATATAATATTAGTTAAAATAGAAAAAAATTACTTACCCTGTGGAACTTTTAACCAATTTGTCCTAGATATAGCATCTCGTAAGACTCTAGAGTCAGCAGCTTATCCTTCCCATCTTGGCAAGACATAAATTAATTTGCATATCTTGTGAGACAACTCCTAATACATTAGTAGCCATTTCATTCTTCGTAGTATGATACATGAGCCTATCTAATGCAGACACATTAACCTTAATGTATGTATCATCTAGTGCTCCTAAGCAATTCCTAAACCCATTCCACCTCTTATTAGTTGAATTATTTAGAACTGGCTCTGGGGTCTTTAATAGTAACTCATGGACATGTAAAAAAGCATTCAAGACATTATTGAATTGCCTACTAACTATTTCGGTTGAACATGCCAATTGACACTTCATAATTCTATGCTTAACGTCAGGAGAAATAATATGTAAGAATAAAACAACTATTTCTTTAATGTCCATATTTTTTGTCCCTTTTAAGCCCCTAATAGGTCTAAGATGGTGACACAAAATAGCGAATGTCCTCCTACCCATACGAGTACTTTCAACACATGCTAGATCACTAGAATGAATCATTCTAAAAATATTTAGTTGACGTATTTTACGCCTATGAAAAGAGCTAAAGGGAAATTCATTTGTCCTTGATCATCTTCTAGAAATAATAATAGACATTATGAGAATGCAAAAAAAAAAAAAAAAGTCATCTCATTTGACATTTCGATAAATTGAACCATAACAACTATAATTATTTTCTTTGTGATCAACAGAAGATGAGCCATATCTGCATAAAGTTTGAAATACATATGCATGAACAATGATTCAATTTATCATGTAGCTAAACATATGAATGATTCAATTAATCATGTAGCTATATGGATTCTATGTATAATTTAAAGCAGCTCCAGGCCTAAACCTGCCCTCATTTAGCAGTAAAATTTCTGAATAGCTAAGCCATTAGATTTATTATTACCTTTCCATTCTTATATTCTACTTTTAAATGACTTCGAGATTGGTTTTAATGCAATACAGCCATAACAAGCACTCCAATTAATAAAATTACAAAGCTTAATACATAATTACAGAATTTTCCCAAAAAATTTAGAGAAACAAAGAAAACCAAACAAGCCTATTTCAAATAACTAAAGCGCCAAACAAAATAAAAAAGAACAAAGGAAAAAATAAATTTAAGATTTTAAGTAAATCTAATAAGCAAGATAACCAATCTGATGGTATTGAGATGGGAGAGAGAGGAAATATAGGATATCATAGGGGTGGTGGAAGGAGGAGAGGAGGAAGAAACCATTACAGGAAGTATTAGGCCATGAATAAACACTTTTCTAGATTGAGTGGTCTCTAGTCACTAAATACAAGCGAAAATAGAAGAAAAATTTGTTTTTTAATTTTTTTAAACAAATTTTTCATCTTATATTGAAAGTAGGCAAATAATTGTATACTGAGTTTGTTACTTTGTCTCAGTTGCGAAGCAGATCATTAACATTTTTAAGAGGCCTATGTGATCTAATACATATCATGTAATAGATTGAACTTTCTTTTCAAATGTTTTAGATGGTGAGCAATAGTACTTTCTGAAGGTTAGGGCGAGAATCTATCTTCAGTCGTATAATTTGAATGAAGGACACAAATAGATAGGTAGATAAAGTTCTTTATAGTGCTTTCTTTCATAGAACGCACTATTTCATAAGGGCAATTGTTGCAATGTCAAACCAGGACTAGGAGAAAATTGCATCTTCAAACCATTCAACTTCATGGTAACAGAAGATAACAATATAGTGGCCATAAAGTCATGGTCTTTATAATAAGTTTGCTTTGATCTTTGTAATAATAATTAAGAGCCTTATCATGAATGGCTCAACAGCCAAAAGGATTGTCCAATAGGTTGCATATATATGTGTTTTTTTTCTAACTTTTTTGTTAGCTATAGAAGCGACATTGATGAGAAATCAAAATTTTCCCACCCTTTTAAGGTTTTATCACAAACACATCAACTTTAAATCTTAATCTCTACACTAATTTTCGCTGGAAATTCCTCTCGAATCATTATTTTAGACTAGAAATATAAAATCTTAACTTCCTACTCATACTAGAAGTTAATTCTAACTTTTTGCATCTATATACTTGTTAAAAAAATTATGTTTTCATTTTTTCTTGATGGTCTGGTGTATAATTATCTCTTAGAATGTTAACGAAGAAAATTTTTTAATAAAAAATAAAAAGCATTATAAAAAATGGTAGTCCACAAGATTCCACTATATTAGCATGTGTTACCATACTCTTTCTAATTTAACAAAATTTCAATCAAGAATTAACTACATCCATTTTAAAAAAAAAAAATGAACAAAGAAATCACTACATCAACGCCTTATATGATCATTTTCCCAAAACCCACCTAAACAAAAAGTAAAAACAAATCATCAAATCCACTTAATTCAATTGATGATAGATAACATAGGTTTCACGTTGCAAAGATGGAGCAAACGTCAATTCAGCTCTCACCAACCAAACCTTTTTCTCAATGAGAGGACATGACAAAAAGCATAATTAGAATGATCGGTGCAATATTGAGCACGCAAACAGATTTTCTAGGGGAAAAACCGCAACAAACACAAGTTATTTGTTCAAGTAAAGAGGAAAACAAAGATCGAATTCATTAGCAAAAAAAAATAGATACCAACAGGTACAATCCAATAGCTAGATAGTTCTAGTGGATTCATTTGTTCAAAATCAAGATCAAAAATTCAAAAGTAGTCTTAAGCTTCAATTACATGGGTATTACAATAGATAATGATACAAAAATTATAGAAGAATAAAAAATAAGGAAGAAAAGAGTGCAAATTTCCTCAGCTTTTCAATGCAAAAATCAAGATCTCCCCCTCTATCATGTTGGGGTGAAGGCGACATCGGAAGGAAGAAGAAGAACAAAGAAAGGTGGACAACAGTTGCTATTCGCTCAATCAAGATATGTTCTCATTTCCCTTCTCTCCTGTAATAGGTCCCACTTTATATTTTCCTTCTCTCTATTGATGGAGATATTTTCCCTTTTCCCTTCTCTTTGGGTTTGAGATTCTAGGGCATCCTAAACTCAACTTGTGAAAAAGGCTGGTATTACCCTGTTAGATGGTAATTCAAAACCCATGGGAAAGAAACATTCTAAAGTTAAAATTGTTTAAAATGCTAAGAAAATAAGGTTTGGGAATCAAATTCCCATTCCTAAGCCCCTAACACCCCATACCAAACAAACTATATAGGTAAAAACTCATTTCCTTTATGAGACACTCTATTAATAGTAACTTTGTTCATTTTATATTTTCTATATTTTTTACTTTTTTTTATAAGCATCCTAAGATTAGGAATGATTTTTTTTCTTATAATTTATAGTGAATGGTTGCCCAATGGACTTTTTAATAATTTCGTATATTTAGACGTTATCTACTTAGGCATTGCGATATTCTATCTCTGCTTTCCTTATGGGCTATCCCTATTATGCTAAAGAAGGGTCTAAAAAACCAAAATTTATTGATACATTTTAAGAAGAATTGAATGCAATAATATTATTTGATCAGATTGGTTTTACCTTTATCACTAAATCAAATATGAAAACATTGACTTCAAGTTAACTAAGGAGAATTGTAAGGAGATTTGTGATGTGTGATCTCTTCTATTAAGTCGATGCAGGGTATTGGCATTGTGTCACAACACAAATGGAAGGGACTTATGGGGCTTTCCTAATGTGCGAAACAGGATCATTTACAAAAGAGAGCTGGAGAGGCCAAATTAGGGATGGCAATTTTCACTGGTTGGGCCAGGTACCTGAAAATTTCCCGCACGGTCCGACTGGGGAAAAGCCTAAAAATCTGGAGATTGGGCCAGGGGACGGGGTCTACTAAGTGCTGACAAGTTCGGGTGTGGTATAGAGCCAGTATTACTAAAGAACCCCGATCCCTGACCGGCACTTACAAAGCTCAGTCCTTTTATTTGATTTTATAATGTAAAATGCATATGGCAAGATTGGAACCCGGGACGTATGAGTTGAATTTTAAGTTGTTAACACTGAACCACATAGCTTTTTGTTTTATTTATTCAAGATAAGTTTATATAATGAATTTTATTTTATATATTAAATTAAAACTTATAAATCCAACCTGGGCTACCAAAACTCATGCAACCAACTTTGCCACCAATGCTAGTTGCGTCCTTGAGAAGTTTTATACAACAACATGCTATGTAACTCAATCAAAAGCATGAAAAATTTTAAAAATAAAAAAATGTGGGGAAAATTCGGGTTATTTCTGGGTGCCGATATAGCACCCCAACACCTGCAAATACCCACACCGAAAAAAACCTGAAAAAATATGAGGATTTTGCCATCTCTAGGCCAAATATGTTAGAGTCGAGGGAGCACGCAAAGTAGTTGAAGCAATTGAATGATGACTTGTTTAACTATTAGAAAGAAATGGAGCAAAAGAGGCTAAGAAGGAAATATTTGAATAAACAGAGAGAAAGTAGGGAAGTTTTAGAGATTTGGCCAAGAAAGGGAGGTGGTTGGGAAATTAATTCTGCACAATGGATGCCATCAGGTAATTGGCGTAAGTACACTATAGTCACGGAGCCAGTTGATCGTTCTTCCCACTACAGTAGGTCGCCTAATGTATTCTACATTTGTGTCTTTCCAACAAAACCTTAGGTTCTAATATTTACTAAATTAGTAGAAATTATTCATGTTTTATGATATTTGGAATGTGTTAAGAGTAAGGATGACAAACGGGTCGTATAATGAAGACAATGATGTGAACTTATTATTGATATGAATATGAATTTATACTTTATACCTTATCATTCTACTATAGTGATGGTTTTGTATTATATTCATTTCAATTTTATTTTTTTATACATAATTTATTAAAACAAAAAAAAACCTATGAGCAGGGGTTCTATCCTGCTCCAAGTGATTGTGATTGCGACACTACTCTCCATGGCCTTTCGGCACTTAAAGGTATCATAGGACAAGTCATGAAGACAAGTTTTGGAGATTGTCGGAGTCACTAATTGGGTAACTAACTATGAAAAATAGTTGGATAACAATAACTAATCCTTTGCTTCGGGACCCAACTGCTTATCATCATTTCAGAAACAGGCTCCAAAAGTTAGGTATAGATCTTTAATCCGCCAAGAGAAAGCCCAACCTCCATTAAGGTCTATCGAGCTTAAGGTTTTAGTCTGTTAATTGCTATCTATCTTGATCCTAAATTTATTTAATGCATACAATTGATTTTATCTTGATTATTACATGTTAGGTGAGGCATAGCGATTTATGAGAATTTATCATTTATTGGAATAATGTACAATAAAGTACAAATACAGGGAAAATGGGGAATGGACGACATAAGTATAACATCAACAAATGTAGTAAGAATAAAATATAGATAAATATAGTGCAGGAAAACAAGTTAACGCTTCTATTCCTCACTTTAAGCTCAACGAGTCTACCATTGGACAATGAATTTGCCACCAAGCACTGTGGCTCCATCCACCATCCAATCACCCTTGTGATCACTAATCTTCACCAAATTGGGTTTCTCACTAGCAATTGTGAGCCTACCCTCTCCAATCAACACTTCAAAATCACCGCTTTCCAAATCGGGATCCTCACCATCATTGTGAGTCTGCTCGGTCCAATAGTAAGAGTAGGATTCCGTCGAGATAGATAATGCACAAAAATACTGGTTAAAATGTCGATAAAGTTAAAGGAGAAGTGCCATTGTGAAATAACAGGTTCGCATTACCCATGAATCTGATAACGCGACTCGTCACATAGTTCGTTTGACTATGACATCCGTTTATGGGTTAAATAATGTCCAATATGTTTTGACGACTGTGATAGATGACTATTCATGGATTGAATAGCATCTATAGGAGTAATTTAGATAGATGTTCATGATTTGAATAGCATCCCTTGGATAGTAATAAAAATAGAATGAAAAGCCAATAAAAAGTACAATAAAAGTAAAGTGCGATAATATAAATTACAATAATGTAAAAAGCGACTAAAGTAGAGTGCGATAAAATATATTACAGTAAAGATAAAAGACAATAAAATAAATGAGTGCAAAAAGTAAAGAGCAGTAAAATGAGAAAAGTAAATAACTGAAAAGTAAATGGCCATAAAAATAAAGGTGCAATAAAGTAAATAAACATAAATAAAAGCAATAAAGATAAAGGCAACAAAATAAATGGTAAATATCAAAATGAAGGCATATTAGAGTGGTGGTTTCCCATCAGCTATCACCGATCCGCCACCACTCGCCCCTAGTCACTGAATCTTCATTCTAACATAAATTGTAAAAAGGGAATAAAATATAAGCATAAGAGGGAAAATGTGGTGGTTTACCCTCAGGCATTACCGAATATTGAGTGTTTATGGTTGGTTGTTTGAAAACTAATTGAAAAAAAGGTGGCTATGTAAAGTTTGGAAGTAGTAAGGTCGAAAATGTGTTAGAATGGAGAGTTTTTTTATGGAAATCTAAAAAGGAGTGGGCTTGAAAATGCTTGAAAAGAGGGGGCTGGCAGGAATTTTGTAGAGGTTTCATAACTTGAGGTGAATTATTGATGTCCAAATGATGGAGGATGGTGCGAATTTATAAAAAATCAAAGGGAGGATTGCCCACGTGTAAGGCACACACGCACACTCCATTTTCAGGCTCTCCCTTCCATTTTGAGGTGCAGTGAGACATTTTCAATGGCATCCCCCTCATGCACACACAAACTTTTAGGCACGGATTGGGCCTCATTTGTGCGCTTTCGGGCTTTTTGGGTTTTTAAAGAATTCTTTAGGGTTTCTGAGAACCTTTAGGGCGAACTAAGGCCTTTTGGGTTTTTTTTTATGTGTCTCGGTTATTTTAATGCTGTTGGGCCATTTTCTCAAACTTTCAGGCGTGGATTGGTGTCTCGTATGGTTTTTTTGTGTGACTGGGCTTTGTGTTTCTGGTTGGATTTGTGTTTTTGGTATTTTTAGTCCGTTTTTCAAATCAACAATCCACTTCACTCAATATTCTTTGGTCCTTATCATAGGGTTTAAAACCATAAGCAAAATTCCATGCTTACAGCTCTACCCTCTACTTTGAAGGGGTTTATGAAACACAAACATTGATAAAGTATACTATAAGCATACTTACCTAGGTAGATGTATGATTCTGATTGCTTTACGCTTCCTGGTAGTTTTAGTACTCCTGGTACTTATGCTTTCATGAAGACTTAACTGAATCTGGATGCTTTCACTCCAATGCTTGCGCTTTCACGGAGGCTTTGAATGAATTCATATGCTTTCACCCTAGTGCTTGTGCTTTTGCAAGTGTTATCTTGGTGTTTGTACTTTCATAGAGGTTGATTGAATCTGGATGCTTTTATCGTAGTGTCTTGTGCTTTCGTAAGGGTGCTAACTAAGTTTAGATACTTTCATACCACTATGAAAGTACGAACCACAGGCTTGTTTAGATACTTTCATACCACAGGCTTGTTTTTCATACCACTTTCCACTAATGTAGTTAATCACTAATATTAAAGGATCATTAGGCTTTACAAAGCTTGTAATGTGAGGCTAGAGTTAGGGTATGATAGGAAAAATTGTAAGGCTATCTCACCCATAATCACACGATCATCCTGAGATTTAAGAGTACCAACTCTTAGATTTTTTTTAGCCTCTTTGTCTTTTAACAGCTCACCTATTCTTATTCTTCTTCTTCTTTTTCTCTTTTTTCTCTTTTTTCTCTTTTTTTTTTTAAATGCTTAGCATTGCATTTGAACTTTTTCCAACTCTTTGCTTGCTTTGTAAGTTTAGCTCTAGATATTTTTTCTTAGAATGTCCATATGCTATGAGTGAAGGGTATTGAATAGTAAAGATTTTCAATGTTAAGGTAGATTCTAGTGGTTTGACAAAGAAAAAGGCTTAATCCGGCTCAATGGGGTGCACTAGGAATATTGATCATTCATGAGTTGGCTTGAAAATCCTCAATTGATCCAAAGAAGGCCTAAATCATTTATCCAACATTGTACAACTTGGGAGTTCACCTCGAGTGGTGATCAAAAGAGTTCTAAAGTCCTATGAGATTTCAATACAAAATTGCATTCACATAAAGTTTCTCTAACTGGTGAAAAAATTCTATATTCACGGCTATTGTGCTCAAGTAATGACGAAAGCAAGAATGAAACTCAATTAGCAAAAGCATCAAGCATGCAAGCAATGTCAAGTATTACCAAAGATCTGCTTCCCATGAAGATCATAGGTTATTGATCATTAAAATACCACACGACTCATATGCTTTAACCCAAGCAAATCAAATTACATTTCTAAATTCAAAATGAAAACGCCACCCTTGCTAACATTTTCCCTTAAGCGACAGCTTCATTCCTCAGTCATCCTTGGTTACCTTGCTGCTAGCCAAATTATCTATTCAGAGGAGTTCAACAATGCTTCCTTCACTAATTTTGAGCTACTCAAGTTATTGTGAGTGTTTGGTTCTTTAGCTTAGGATCCAGAATCCTACCATAATCAATGAGATCTTGTATCTCATGATGCAATTAGCTGGAGTTGTCTATGAGGTGGCCATGAATTTGACGAAAATCACAAAACTTATTACTTCTTCAATTAGATGGGAGAGGTCTCGTGGTGTGAGTGGTAGAAGAATAGCTCGAGCCTTAAGCTTCTTGAAGACTTGGAACAAAAATCACCCCAGCTTATTGAATTCTCTCTTCTGATATTGTTTTGCAATATTTACTTTGATATTCATGGTGGAGACTCCATCATTATTATTTCTTAGGTTTCTTTTGGCAGCAACAAGGTTTTTCTAGGTTTGTAGGTATGATGATTCAAGTGGCGACAGAGTTGAAAGGGGATTCAAAGTCTTATAGATGAATAGCTCAGTCAGCTGGATCATTTGCAACTTCAATATCTCTATATCTGCAATTATTCTATCAACCTTCCTATTCAAATTCCTCATTTGTTCTTTGCCTAATTCAATGACCTCCACTTTCTGTGAACGTTTTCCTTTGTCTAAGCGACATCGCCCACTCTTAGTTTCTGTTGGTGTTTTATCACTTTCACTACCATCCAAAAATCGTGGACGGTTTCAATTTTGGGTATTTCATCCCAAATTCCCATCACTTTTTTAGTTCTTTTTTCTTGCTCCTCCCTCACTCTCATAGCTTCAATCCCTTTCCTTGCTCTTTTGTCTCATTCCATTCTCTCTATTATCGCTCTTGTTGCTTCCTCTATTTCTTTCTTAGCTCTTTTCTCTCTCTCTATTGTTTCTTTTTTGACCTTATCTGTCCTTTCAATTTCATCAGTGGACTTTATTATTTATTCTTCAGTCAACCCAGAGCTTGTCATGCAAATCATGGTTGGTTGTTGATAAGTGTCTATTTATATATCATTTTCATATCAATTCGTCCATGTTTCTTTGCTATATTCCTTGGTATTTTTATGTTTTTGTGTGTTTTTGATGTTTGTAGGAGTTTTGGAGCAACTTGCACAAAAATGGAGTAAAACCCTTCATTTTCACCTCTGCTAGTCAACCATCTTCTCGGATTTAATTGTATTGATATACAATGAACCCGATGACATGTTATATACCGTTGGAAAGCTCTCGAAGTCTATTTTCTGGAGAAATTTACGGTTTATAAATCCATTCAGTGTACCAAAAGTTGTAATCAAAACAGTGTGAGATGTATAGAAATATAATTCCACAATCACTGTAGCATGTATAATACGGGGCACTGTAGCAAGTCACTGTAGCAGAGTATTTAAACACATTTTAGGGTTTTATTTTCATAACTTGAAGAGGGGAGAACGTGGTGGAGGCTGCAGCTCTGGAATTCTTTCATCTCTTGGAGTTCTTGAAGGAGAAAGGAAGCTTGGAAAGAGGAAGAACTACAATCCAAAGAGAATTACATCAAATTTGCTAAGTTTTTCCCTTCCCTTTCATTTTCTGGAATGTCTCCATGTTGTATTGTATTTACCACGTTCTTAAACATGTGTAACTGAATCTGAATTGGTTGAGGGTGATTTCAAAGCCCTTGATATGGTTTTTGTGAATTGATTGTGCAAGGAATTGTTATCCAATTCTCTAATTGAAGTTGCTTGTATTTTCCCATGTTTAATGCTTATGATTGAGATTGCTTGCTGGATATTATTTGGGTGGCCAATTGAGTAAAATCTGGTTGTTATCTATTGCTAGACTAGAAATCTTGATCCGTAATTGTCTTGAATTTCTAATCGTTAGTAGCAAAATTGTGATCAGAGATTGCAATTGGAGAATACAACCTAGGTTAAATAATCCGAACTTGTATGGTTATTGCTTAGATCAACCTATCTTTCTTATCGTAATGCTTCCATTGAATTAAACTTAGAGAGCTTATTCTGAGTTGTTTAATGGATAGAGATTAAATAAAGAGCTTGTTTTATTTAACAACAAAGTAAGGAAAGATTGGGGTAACAGAGCTTGTTGTTATCTACGGTTGATAATTTAAATGGTGTAATTGGATGACAATTCTATGATTAATTCGCAAATCCATATCTTGTGGCAGAGAATGATCCCCAACCAAATTTCTGTCATTGATTAATTCTCACTTCAATTAAGTTTCCATTGTGTTATTTTTTATTTGCATTAATATTTCATCTAGTTAATCAATCAACAAAACCCCCCATTTATTCTGTTTTGCTTTAAAATAACAAATTTAATTAGAATCAATCCTCGTGGGAACGATATCTTACTCATCACTTTATTACTTGTGCGACTAGTATACTTGCTAGTTTCGAACGCATCAAGTTTTTGGCGCCGTTGCCGGGGATTGATTTTCTAATCGATTTGTTATTTTGTTTTCATTGTTGATTCGTATTTTTTTGTTTTTCTTTTCTGATTGTTTGTGTTTAGGCGACATGGCAGTAAACTTTCAACAATTCAGTAGCCGATTTGAGCCACAGTTACATTGGAGTGTAAATGAGGTAAGCACTCAGAACATTGACCAACAACTTTCTGAGCTAACTTCTCTTGTGAAAAACATGGCTGTAGGACATATGCAGAAATCTTATGCATGTGGGGTATATTCTACCATGGAGCATCCATTGGACATGTATCCAACTTTACAAGAAGGAGATATGGAACAAGCCAATGCCATGGGTGAATTTCCAGGACAAACAAGGCAATGGTGTGATCCCTTCTCTAACACTTACAATGCCGGATGGGGAGATCACCCTAATTTTAATTACTGGAATCATCAACCAATCGCCCCAAATGCCATACGAAATCAGCCACAAGGTTTTAATCAACCTAGAGTGCATCATCCATTTCAAATGCAACCACCACCAATGCCACAACCAGCACCACAATCAGCTCTAGAAAACTCAGGTATGTCACTCCAGGATATTGTTAATGAACTTGCCACTAACACAATGCAATTCCAGCAGGAAAATGGGGCAAGTATCCAAAACCTGGTAAATCAAATGGAACAATTGGCTACTAGCATGAGCAAATTCGAGGGCCAAGGCTTAGAAGAATTATCTTGTCAAACGGTGATCAATCCAAGAGAGAATTCTTGTGATGTCCTACCAAAGAAATCACAAACTGATGAAGGAGATGACACCACTTCTACCATGAACAAAACACTTACTTCTCAGGTAAATCCTATAAGTCTCATTCCTTCATATGTTTCTCCTCCACTTTTTCTTAGTAGATTTGCAAAATCGAAGGAGGAACAAGAACAAGAAATCCTGGAAACTTCTCGTAAAATCGAGATAAATATACCACTTCTGGATGCTACCGAGCAAGTGCATTGTTATACCAAATGTCTCAAAGAGTTATGCACTGGCAAGAGAAAGTTAAAAGGGAATGAGAAAGTAAGTGTGGAGCAAAATGTTTCAACTGTACAACAAAGAAAAATTCCTCCGAAATGCAGTAATCCAGGTACGATCACCATTCCATGCACCATTGGTAAAACCAAGTTTGAAAGAGCTATGTTAGATTTAGAAGCATCTATTAATGTCATGCCATATTCTATTTATGCTTCTTTAGATCTTGGACCTTTTGCGAAAACTAGTATTACCATTCAACTTGCTGATCAATTTAATGCATATCCCAAAAGAGTTGTGGAAGATGTGCTTGTGCAGGTGAATCAATTGGTTTTCCCAGCAAACTTCTATGTCCTTGAAATAGAGGATGAGACACCATTCATAATCCAACTTCGATTCATTTTTCGTGAGGACCATTCTCTTTTTTGCCGATAACTGTTAGCTAGTCTAGCACTAAGATTGATGTCCATGATGGCACTATCATCATTAGAGTTTTGATGGGCACAGGTGATATGTTCACTCATTTTTGAGGGGCAATGACGGTACTCTGGTGACTACATTCTGTTTTTGCAGTTGAGTTGTTGCATTCTTTGCAACAACAACATTTTGAGTTAAACTCGCAAAGAATTGGATTGGATGTAGCTATTAGTGAGCATATAGGGATAGAAAATTCCAATGAGTCAGGAATTTTGATACAAGTGTCCAAAGAAATGGAGGAAGCTGTGGCATTCTTATATGAGACCATAGCCATAACCACAAATAGGTATGATGTTTCATGCATTCAATTTCCTTTATCTAATGTGAAACTTCTCTCTTCTGTGATGAAGTCCAATACCGTGGAGCTTAAGTCACTTCCAGATCATTTGAATCATGGATTCTTGGGTGAGAACGGTACTTTGTCAATTTTAATAGAAATGGGCCTTGCACCAATACAAGAAGTGAAACTCGTCCATGTACTTAGAGATCACAAAACGGCTATTGGGTGGGCAAGTGCTCACATCCAAGGCCCAGCCATATGCATGCACCATTTCTTGTGGAAAAAAGGATCCAAGCCCACTAGAGAAGCACAGCGAAGATTGGATCCTCCCATGATGAAACCAACGTCGGGCTGAGGACGTTAAACCAAGCGCTTATTGGGAGGCAACCCAATGTTTTTAAAAAAAATAAATAAAAAAATAAAAGAAAAATAAAATAAGGTAATAATGATCGATTTTTATGTCTCGAGGAGATTCCGTTAATAGGCCATCAAATTTGATCAGGTTTT